>JAKUCM010005767.1:0-11626 GCA_023374145.1 Lepidium sativum
TAAATTTCATATAGCGAATGTGAACCATTGTACTTTTTCTAATTAATGAAAAAAATTTCAGGATTACAATACCAATTAAAATGATTCATTTGATGATATAAATTTTTGAATTGTCCATTCGATGTAAAAGATATAGTATTCAACCATATTGATTGAGGATGATTCTTCATATTACTATTTTGAAATCATGCAAACGCCGCATCCAACTTTTGTTGAGTACAACTTATATAAAACTCTTTCAAATAATTAGCATCAAAGTTTATGTATATAATTGATAATTTAAAAACTACTATAAAACAGATTTATTTTTACAAAAAGAATTATTCAAAAATTTAATTATATATATATATATATTTATATAAATTTCCTACATTGATATCATTACTCCAAACATCTTTGGTTAAAGTGATAACTATAGATATTTCTCTTATTCTAAAATAATTAATTTAGAAAGGTAGAATAATGGTTGAGGACATGTAGCTCAGTGATATTGTCACTTTACAAATTTTCAAAACACCAAAGGTAGAACTTCTACCTACAATAATAGAAGCGGAATTCAAAAGTTATTATGCTAATTGACAAAAAAAAGATAGAATAATGATACTCAACATAGTGAAGTCATCAAAACAAAAAGGATTGAATAACGACTTTTAGTAAAATACAACTTTGGATTCCATGAGATTAATTGTAAAAATAGATTTCAAAACTGGATATAAATAGGAATTATAAATATGTTATGTAAAGTCAAAACCATATAATTACTTTTGTATAATAAATGGACACAATGAAAAGTTATGAATAAATAGTCACAACTATATATAAAATAAATGATACTTGAAAAGATACGACTAAAAAGCTACAACCCTACATTATTTTTATTGAGGTTGTTATTATTATATGTATAATATATAAAAGAATGAGGAGATGCATATCTAGCTGATACATTAGCATTTCAGAAACATAAGCCAAACTCTTGATTGCGAGAACCATTCAATTTACATGAATAAAAAAATCATCAAAAACAATGAAAGATCGAGATCAAACCTGCCTTTCCATTTTCATTCGATTTGTTCCGTAAGTTCATTGCTTCTTACAAGAAATCTTTTCATCTTCCCTAAAAATTCTTATTTCCTTTTCAATCTCTTTCACAATTTTCTCTTCAAATTCCCAAAATCTTTTTGGTTTTATCTCTGGAGATGGAGTTATTAGGTTTGTTCTTGCGGTGAAGAAGTAAAGGTTCCATGTGTTGGTGTTAAAAAGAGAGGCATATATCTATAAATGTGGTGTGAGAGTCGGTTCAAGTCTCTCCATTCATCCTGACAATGGACTGGGCTCGTATGATGGGCCTGACTTGGGCCGCGTTTTGTCTTGGCCTGGTTCGACTTCAGGTGGACCAGGTTATGTTTCTGATGGGCTTCTTCTTCTCTATTTTGGCTCATGACGCTTTGGATCTGCTTCTTCAAGGCCTGCTACATCACAAAGGAAAAGATTGGTCAAAGAGTGATGTATGAGGGGATTTGCATAAGTAGAGTCTGATGCAAATGTAAAATAAGAGTGGTGTGAGTAATACATTTGTAGTAAGAGTCAAAGAAATAGAGAGAAGAGTGTAGAGAGCTTACAAGAGGGCGTTCTTGTGTGTTCTTGGGTATAATTTTCTCTTGGTGAGGTCTTTGGGGATATAAAAGTGTGTGGGTGAATCTCTTAATGGTATAAGCTACCAAAGACTGGCTGTTAGTCCTTCGAGATGTACCAATTCCAATTTTAGGACTTGGGAACTCGTTACATCGTGTGTCTTGCTTCCTTCTCTTCCTACAAATCAACAATCAACAAAGCAAAGTTAAGAAATAACACAACAACGCTTTGGTTGCGTAGGAAGTTATCAAAACTGGTTGTATTACTGGTGTTTGGAGTAATGGTCTCATCGACGGTGTTTCTGGTGCTTGGTAAGTTTCCCCAAAATTCTTAGAGTTTCGTTGATTGTCAATCCAAATAAATTCATAGTTATTTCATTAGTGAAATGAAAATTAAAGAATGCAACAGAAATTTGATATAATAGAACGCGCCAAAACAATGTTTTTACTAGATTTTAAACAAATTATTTTTTTACAATTCTTATGCTCTCGGTTTCAATTTCTCTCCCTGAAAGACCCCGAAAATCTAGCCTAAAAAATCTTTTCGATTGATCCCTAATCACCTTCGTGATACACAACCATAAGACACAAATCTGAACACTCCGCTTCGCAACTATATTCTTTTGATTTGTTATAAACTTAAAATTATCTCTTAAAGTTCAAAGTGTTAGATATTTTAATAAGTCAAATACTTTAACCTAGAAACTCCAATATCCCTCGGAAATAGAAAATCTCAAATTAACACAAGTTTTCATTTCTGCTTGACAGCGATCTGCCGTTTCTGTTGACAGCTCCCTATCATCGTACATCTTAACCTAGAATCTTCCAAATTTCTCAGAAATGGAAATTCTCTACTTAAGAAAACTTTCCATTTCTTTTTGGCACTCAAGTGACTTGGATTCCACGCATCTCTCGATAAGGAATATTTCCTTCTTCAAAACAATAGATTGACAATTCTTCAAAAAAACTACTTGATATTTTGGATTATCTATTCCTCGTCCAGGTCACACTCGTCCAACTTACTCTCCAGCTCAGCGACTCGTCCAGCTCAGCTATGACTTTATCGTCTTTACTTCTTGACAATTTACTTGGAGACCACTCCACACATCTTTTGTCCTTGAACAGATTTTTCTATTTCTGATTGTAGGAAAATATCCTTTTTTTTTTTTTTGGAAACAACTCATTGCCCAATATTCTTGAATTATTATTTTTCTTGTTTTCAGGAATGATTCGTTATCTTGATATCTTCCAACTACTCAGCCACTGAATATTATGTAAATCTTCATGCCTATAAGTTCCTCGTTTTTTTCACCCATCATTTGATCATTAGACACTTGTCTTTAGACAGCCACTTGTCTTCGACTAACATCTTGTGTTTAAATAAGTTCTTGCATTGATCAACTCTTCGTTTAGTTCAAATATTCATTCTTCTCAATTATGCGTTCATAGCAACTTCTTGCCGAGAACAACTTCAGACAGCTACTTGTTGAGAACAACTTCTTGGCTCAAACAACTTCTTATCGAGAACAACTTCAGAAAACTATTTGTGGAGAAAATCTTCGTGGCTTAAATAGCTTCTTGTCAAGAACAACTTCATACAACCACTTGTCTATAACAATTTCTTGGCTTGAACAGTTTCTTGTTTGGAATAACATTTTGTCTTGGTAGCAACTTGTCTTAGACGCATTTAATGTCTAATCAATCTTCTGTCATTTGTTCCTCAAGTTATTTGATTAATCTTCAAAAATATGTTTCTCAACTTGTGTGATAAATCTTCAGAGATCTCTTTTTCAAGTTGTCTGATCAATCTTCAGCGATCTGTTCTTTAAGTTGTCTAATCAATCTTCAGCAATATGTTCCTTGTGCTTGATACAATTCTTGTGAGTCCGAGAGTATTTTGTTAAGGACTTCCATGACATGAGGTATCTGACCCTCAAAGAGAAAACTATTTATGGTTTTGATTAAGGGAGTTTTGATAGATTTTGTTGAGAGAATCGATTGGATTTCGCAAAAATTGGAAGAAGAAGAAGAAGAAGAATAAATGGTTTCAGTCACGAAAGAAGAAGAGAACATTAATATTATCAATAATATAAACCGCATAAATAAATCAGTTTTGTGCAAATTATCGTGAGAAAGATTTACGACTGAAGTGTGACTAGGCCGCATGAAAAAAAAGGATTTTGTGGTAGTCCAATAGCAATTGGAATACTAGACTCTTTTGATATAATGCTACGACTATTAAAAATTTCCTAGAATTTAATGGGTAAACATAATGGCAGGAAAGCTATTTCACTTTAAAGATTGATGGTTAATGAATAGAATGGAATGTGAGCTGTAGCTAATATTATTGAAAAGAAAACACAATCTTTCATTCGATGATAATATAATTGAATCCAAATGTAATATATGATATGGAGTTTATTTACATATAGTGTTATCAAATTACTTTAAAATGTCATATATAATTTTTCTTAGTTGGATAATATGATGTATAGACATCACATCTATCTATATAAATTTAAGATTTGAACCTATTATAAAGGTTAAGTTTTGAAAATACCAATTTATAAACATGATCAGTTTCAAAATAATCTCACATTCTTACAACTGGTTTGGGTTTGGTAGGCAATGTAGTCGTATATCAGTTGCCAAAAGTTTATAAAAAACGTTTGTAATTAGTTTGTTGTTACTATTGTATGATAGATACGTTGTCAGTAATAAATAAGTTTCACGTTAGTGGCAAATTTTCTACTAGAGGGAAACTGATTTCATTAGTCTCAGTTAAGTCATATATTAGTTCTATATTTGCGACTCATTTGTAACTATTTCATTAAGTGGCAAATGTGTGACTGATATAAGACTGATTTTTTATAATCGCATATCAATATTAAATTAAATGTACAACTGAATATTTAGTTTCACATTTCAGTAGCAAAAAATGATTTTTCTTGTAGTAGTGAGTAATAGAAATTATTCTATTGCTCCGTTCAGCTTTCCATTTATACAACAAAATTTGCTAAGCCTTTTGCTTCTTTTTCAATTATAAATAATATATATATATATATATATATATAATTATTGATAACAAAACACAGAAGGATTTGCGCTAGTGATTTATTCTATATTTCACTCTAAAAGATTTAATAATTTCTAGGATGTTTGTTTACTTTTCAAATTTACATATTTTTATGTATATATATTAAATAGTTAATAACTAGATTAATAAAATCATAAATAATTTTAAATAAATTTTCATATTTAAGCAATATTTTCATTTAAGAAAGATGTCCTTGTATGTTCTATTGTAATATATACTATTGTTGCATTTTGATATTTTTTTGAAAATTTTGATAAACATTTAAGTACTACTTAATAATTTTAAATATATAATAATATTTATATAATATTTTAATAAATAAAATTTTAAAAATTTATTAAGTTTTAATAAAATAATTCAAATATTTTAATATTTATATTTTGATAAGATAATTTTTTTAGATATCAAATAATAATGTATTATTAATTGAGAGATGATTTTATAAAGAACAAGTCTTATTCTAAAATATTGAGGAAAAAATAGACCTCCAAATTTGAAAAAAAAAATATCTTTATTTATAGAGAAAAAAACATAAAATATTGTCGGGATACTTTTCTTTTAAATTGAGAGTTTAAAGTAAGATTTAAAGTACCAATAGATAGGATCTAAATCCGCATTCTCATTAGCTAAATTGGCAGGTAAAATAATGTAATTCTACCATAACACACATGGGCCACTAGTCTCGTCTTATAAATATTTGAGACTTTTTTTTTTCTTATATAACGAATTTTTGTGTGTGTAAGGGATTTCTTGATTTTAACTACTCCATTTTTATATCGCATTTATGAACAGAAAATCATCAAATTATTATAAATTAACGGTCGATTTATTGGAGTAGTTTGGCTCTAGTTGGGTATTTATGTGTATATATCAGAAAGACATAATAATAGGTAAACTTCTTTGTCCTAATTAATATTGGATGGAATCGGCCATTGGGTAAGGTGGTCACAAACTAATTAATATTGTTGAAAACATTCTTCATAGCTGGTGGTACCACAATACTTAAATTTACACATATTTTCCAGCTTCCACGAATTTATAAACATATATGGCAATACAATAATTTCGTTAGAGTTTTGTCAAACCATCAAAAATTAGGGCCCTAGAGATTGTGATAAAAATCTGGATACACAAAGAGTAGTGTCAATTCTCGCAAAACAAGGAAACCTATAACTTATTTTACAATATATAAAATCTAATAGCTAAGACTAACTTCTTAAAGTCCTTTTTAATTTATCACATATAGTAGGGAAATGTCCAGATTTTGATTCAAAAATTATTAGTTGGATCATCTAAACCACCAAACTGATAAAAGTTCGATTATCTAAATTTCGGTTCAAATAATATTGTTCATCATTCTTTATATATATATTTGGCTTTGTGAATACATATGTAATCAACAAAATAAATTATGTATATGGCTATCGAATTTTATGTACAAATTATGTCTTGCATCCAATGCCCATACTCTATATATAGTCATCATGTTAACAAGTTAGGTCTTTCCCAGTTATTCAATTGGTCCCAATTATAAGAACATTCCTTTCACATTTACTACTGACCAACCCTAATTAAAGTTTGTAATTGCATGGCTGCAAATATATATCTCATGTTGATGCCAATTTTGTATAGTCTCATACAGACTAAACGTCAAGTTATCATTGTTTCTTATTATATATATGGATAAATTGTAGGGTCATAACTCACGGGAGCAATATATATAACCACTACGTTTTTATTATATAAATCCATCCCAATTAATGCATAACGTCGATGGATGTGATATGGTGAATAGTGTGGGTTCGAATCTCATCCAATTCCAATTAAAGAAGTTAAATATTAGTTTATATATCATATATCAAAGATGATAAGTGCGTAAATCTATTAACCAACTAAAGGAAATAATTAAGATGATCAAAATCATGAGCATACATACGAACACATATCACAAAACAATTCAAATCTAGTCAAAAACACATAAGCACACACATAATTAATTACAGGAAGCTTAAATCTTGAATCCTAATGTGAGTTTTAAGCTTCTTTTGATGAGACATGTCATGATGATCAACTTTGGCTGCTTCTTTCACTTTTCTAGAACTATCAATAACCGAGACAGCTTTGTGACTCTTACAACCCGATAAAAACCCACTCGACCGGACTTTCCCATCATTCAACGGTCTGGTCTTAACAACCGGACCACTTCTCGTAACCTTATTCATCATATCGAAATCCGAAAGGACTGATTGATCTGCCATACTTCCCGTCACTACACTCCATCCAATGCTAGCCTCACATGGCTTATATACACTGCTCGTTATGTTCTCAATCTCGAACAAATCAGAACTCGCTACACTTGCCGTGTCTTCCTCTTGCGTCTTGCTGCTCATCGAAGAGTACTGATTCTCGTTCTTGGCAGAGACATGGTTTGGTATCGCGTCCCATGTAAGCAGAGAGAGCTTTCTCTCGAGGTTCGTAGCGATATCGGACCTTTGAAAAGGTATTGGATTCTTCTCTGGTTCATGATAATCCGTTTTCTTCGCTTCATAACGTAATCTAGGTTTGTCTTTGTGCTTTCTTGCGTCGTAAGCAACAAAATCCCGGTCAGAGTTTCTAGCTTTACAAGAGATTTTCGGGTCGTTATGGACGGTTTTGACCCCAGCGCAGGGACCGTGACATCTAAACCCACCAAAAGAGACGCTTGTCTCATTCATTTTCCGTTGCTTATTTTCATTTCTGCTTTGCATCCTCATGAGAAAGGTTTGACTGTTGTAACTTGACTCGGATCTTACACTCGGAGTTCCATGTCCGCTTGTTCTTAATCTAGACGACTTCGTTTTCATTAGCTGAGGATGAGGATGAGGATGAGGATGAAGATGATCCTCTCTATTTTTCTTCTCCTGTTGCTTAGTGATATTAACATTGTGATCTAGCTTCATGCTGAAGTACTTTTCTGCACCGAAAACTCCGATCTCCGAGTCAACATCAGCAAAAGAAGATTCAATACTTCTTTTTTCAGAGATTTTTGAAGAAGGTTGTTCTTGGATTGAGGAGAGGACTCGTAGTTGTGGTTCATAAGTTGAGATTTGGCGAAAATGGGCACTCTTAGCATCCATCTTTATATATAAAATATATATATATATATATGTTGTTTAGTGATCACTTTGCATAGCAGTGAATACAAATGATTCAAGGAAAATGGAAAGAAGAATAAAGCTATGGAAATGATGGAGGAATTGCAGAGAGAAAAAGCTTTGAATGGTAGATGTATTCATTATAAGGTATTTTCACTTTTATATAGAGAAAGAGAATCTCAGTGGAGGAAATGGTTCCAAGTCAATATTAGCTAGAGGAAGTACATTTTCATAAATTGAAAAGTATATTATATATTTATATGTCTATGTATAATAGTTAATCAATAGTGACAAACTATATTCAAATGGAGGTAACTTACTGGAATTAGGACTGAAGTTTTATAACGTAAAATTATAGAAATTTACTTCTTATAAAAACTTAAATTACTATTTCCTTGTCAAAGTGGATATTGTGTTTGGCCTTAATGATTTACATGTCCAATAATTTTCTATAGCTAATAGATTCGAAGTTAGTCGGTGGTAAAATTGTAAACAAAAGTGTCTAAAAGGTAAAAAAAACAAGTTTTCGATCATTAAATCATAATGATATTAAATTTTTTACTCTACCTTCAGCGAATTGGAGTGAAATCTTTGAATGTATTATTATTGTGCATCATCCAAATATTTCTCCGATGCTACTTGAATGGCAAGTTCTTACCTCTGCTCTGCAGAATGAGGTAGTTTAGAGAAGAGTATCGTGTATTGAAGTGACTAGCTTTGTCTTGCTTACTCTAACCTCTCTCTTACGTTCAAGTTATGAAGGCTCTGAAATCAGGTTTTTCCATTAATTTTAATTTCGAAATAGCCATTTGCGTGGTACGTTTTATGTCATTCGTTGTCCGAGTATCTCGTACTCCTATGATGATGGATTTTGAAACTCTTATCTAGTCTAATAGCATTTGATCGATGACCTTCTTTTTTTTTTTTAACAATTCACAACTTCCATATAATTTTCATGTTTTCACAAAATGTATATTAAAACTATAACCAAAAATATTTTAAAATAAATTTATGAATATATCTACGAAAGCTAATATAGTAATGTTTGAAAAGATTTTTTAGAAAAGGTTTTATTCCAGTCAAATTTTTTTTACCACGTTGTGTTTACTTCTGATGCTATTTATTCACTTGTAGTCATCACCAAAGCTAATCCTAGATGTTACGGGAATAATAATAAATGAAACCCAATGAGCTTATGACTTGGACCTTACAGCTTTATTCATGTTCTTCCGTTTCGAAGAATACTTCGAATTATCACAATCATCATAAAATAACATGTGGACAGTGTATTGACAAGTGGAAGTCAAATAAAAAAGAGAATTGTAGGTTAGTATTTATTGTTCAATAATAAATAGGTTGAAAGATTGGTTTTAGATAGATTTTTACATGCCAACAAATATAAATCACACATTCAAGTCATAGTTGCCTTGACGTCTACCGGCAGGTTTGGCAGAAGCAAGCGTCAAATTATATTTTCAGTCTTTATTATTGTCCTTTGGAGATCACATAAAAATTCAACTTTGCAAATTTTCAAACAACAAAAAATCTAATTTTTGTTTTTCATCAAAGTGAAGCATTCTGATTATTTCGAGTTATACAACTATTTTAGTTATAAGTGAAAAATTGAATTGGTGGAAGTCTCACAAACATTACATTTTGCAAGAAAGAACCAAACTGAAGTGTTTTGCAATTTAAATATCTAGTTAAGATAGTCTAAAGTGTCAGTTTCAGATATTGGTCCCAAAAGGCGTGGTGTACGCCTTGATTTGACCACCAAGATTCAGGCTGTGGCCAGCCTGCACCCTTCTGTATACCAAGTCATACAACCAATCAATCCACATGGTTCTGCATATGAATGGGGGAAAGGTTTTCCAAAATTCTATTGCACAGTGCTCCACTCAGTAGATCTTTTTTGTGCATAAATGGTTTGTCTGCCTTAGCATCTCTCAGCCAGCCCTCCTAGTACGAGTCGTTTTGTCCTGCCATGGGTTCCTCAGGCATACGACATCAATACCCTGCTTAAACCGTTTCTTTAACAACCATGTTTTTCCCGATAAGTGACATCTCTTGTCTCAGTTTTGCTTCCCTTAAACTTGTCCAGAACCACCCAGAACAACTGCTGGACATGAGTGTTATAATTCTCTCCCACTTAAAATGTATTCGTTTTTGAATTATTTTATAAAGAACACAGTCTTTCTGATCAGCTCAAAGCAATCCACTTCTTTTCATACGGACTACTCAACTAGTCTTTCTATTTGGTTCTTAGTTCACCAAGATGTCCACTTCTTGTTTTTTTTAACTCAGGTCTTACGGCACTCTTCAGCCCACCGGCCAATCAATCCATCATACAATTATCATACATGACTCACTACCGGCAGTCCTTCCCCGACCCATGCAAGCTTTGGCGAGCCCTTTTCTCCCAAGTGTGTTGCTGGTCCCAACTCCTAAGTCAGCCTGACCCGTCCATCCACCAAACTTAGTCAGTCTGCACGCTTACTCGCGTGTCAAACCCAATAAAGCTCATCCCGTCACTTCGCGAGAATTTGAGTTGAAAGAGTAGGTTTTAACCCGAACCCAACCTATGCACAAGGCAACCTTCCGAGAATTGTTCAGCTCTGATACAAATTGTTATCCCCTGACCCGACTGGACCCCTCCACATACAATGTCATACAACCAACCATCCCACATGGCTCGACATACGAAAGGAAGGAAATGTTTTCTAACCTTCCCTTGCACAGCTCTCTGCTTGGTAGGCCATTCCTATGCATAAGCGGTTGTTCGACTTCGCCATCATCTCTCAGCCAACCTTTTTCGTACGAGTCATTTTGCCCTGCCATGGGCTCCTCAGCAATACGACACCAACACCCTACCTAAATTGTTCCCTTGACTACTATGATTGTCCCGCTAACTGAAACCTCTTGTCGCATCCTTGCTTCCTTTAAGCTTGTCTGGAACAATTCAGAACAACTGCGAGACAGGGGTGTTACATGTGGTTTCTTGAAAAAAATCTAATGTTGATTTGTTTTAATATGGGTCTATAATGATCTTTTGAGCTCTACAAACAATCTTTTATTTACAGCAAAATTATATCTCATATATTTTTTTTAACAAGTAATAATTGGATCGATAAGATCCGGTTCATAGCTTATGTTCTCCAACTAAAATGTAGTGAAATTTGAACTTACATTCTAATATCTATCTAAATCAAAAGCAAACCATCATACATTTCTTTGCATCATATTTCTATTTTGTTAAGTAGCTCACAACTATAAACATATTATAAAATTTTAATTAATTTCATTATTAGTTTCCCTTTTTCTGAATTTTTTATTTTTCTTCTATTGCAAACAAAAATTCGTTTTCATTTTCTTTAATTTTCTGTATATAATTTTGTACAATTTGCATTTGGAAATGAAAATTTACAACAACGTAATATAAAAACATATCAATTTAATTTACAGAAAACGACAACTAAATCCGAAAGGAAATTTTTATGCCATAAACAATTATGTCTGCCAAAGATTATACTGCTTAATTTATTTGCCTTTTATTAAAATAATAAATACAATATATTGATCCATAATTTGAACTCCCAATATCCCGATGCATATTATTCAGAAATATACAAATATTTAAAATTAAACTCTGATAAAAAGTACTACAAAAATATACAATTAACAATATGATCAAAGATATATTCTCATATACTATAAGAGCTTACTTTAAAATGTTTAGAGATACCAAGTGGTTTTTAGTCTAATAA
>JAKUCM010005768.1:0-29778 GCA_023374145.1 Lepidium sativum
TCTAGAGCTATATATTCAGTCTCTATAGTTAACAAGGAAACACAATTCTATTTTATCTAAGTCATGCTATCAATTTATTTTCTCTGAAGTAGCATTCGCCACATGTTCTTTTTTGTCATCTACACACCCTGCCCAGTCTGGGTCATAGTATCTTTTTAGACTAGTTGTTGTATCTTATGTGTAGAAGATCCCAAGACTCCGAGATCCGCTAATATACTTCAATATTCGTTTTGCAGCTTGAAGATGACTACCTTTAGAATCAGACTGAAACCTTGCACACACTCTTACTGAAAAATAGAGATCTGGTCGACTAGGTGTTAGATACAATAACTCTCCAATCAAGCTTCTATACGCTGAAGCACCCACTGATTTTCCCGACTCATCTTTGGATACTTTCCGTTTGGGCCCATTGTAATTTTTGTTGTCTTATTGGTTTCAATACTAAACTTCTGAATTAGATTTTTTGCGTAAGTGCTTTGATTCACTATAATTCCATTATCAGTCTGTTTCACTTGTAATCCAAAAAAAAGTGAATTCACCATGCATACTCATCTTATATTCTCTGGTCGTTACATAGACAGATTTATCAATCAAGTCATGATTAGTTCATCTAAATACTATGTCATCAACATAGATTTCAGGCCATTACTTTCACGAAGTTATCAACCAAGTCATGATTAGATGATCCACATACTATGTGATAAACATAGATCTGCACCACTATGAAGCCATCCACATTGTTTAGAGTAAACAATTTTTTTGTCCACCTTCTCCCTGTTTGAGTCCATATAGAGTCTTGTTGAGCTTGTAGACATCATCATGATATTTTGGATCTTCAAATCATTTTGGTTGGTCAACATAAACTTATTCTTGAAGGTATCCATTCAGAAAGGCACTCTTGACATCCATCTGATGTAACTTAAATTCCATCTTGCATGCCATACCAAACACAAACCTGATAGACTCCAAATGAGCAAGTGGTGCAGATGTTTCCTCAAAATCAACACCTTCAACGTGTGAGTAACTTTGGGCCACCAACCGTGATTTGTTTCTCATAACATTTCCTGCCTTGTTAGTTTTGCTATTGAAGATCAATTTATTACCAACTAAATTGATATTCTTGGGCCGTGGAACAGGATTCCAAATATTCAGATGTGTGAAGTTCCCTAGCTCCTCTTGGATAGATGCATTCCAGAATTCATCAAATGGAGCTTCCTTGTATGTATTGGGCTCGATTTTAGACACAGAACAAGCATACTGAATAGATTCAACAACTTCTCGTTTCTATACTATGAACACCATGAAAGCTGCATTTTCAGCAAGTTATTTGAAGTGAATCTGATTTCCTTGAGTAATTCCACCCCCCCCCCCCCCCCCCCCCCCATCCCTAAATCTCACCTATAACATCATTGAATGAGTGATTTTGATGCACTTGCAAAGAAACTTCAGTAGGTTCTAAGGAACGAGCATCAGAGCTAGATTCAATAGTCTATTGAGGCTCATTAATATCATCATGTTGCTAAAGTTTCAGCCGAAGTGTAGAAGCATCATCAAAGACCATGTTCATTTTCTCTTGAACTATCAAAGTACGATGATTGTATACTCTGTATGAGGTACTTGGACTTGAGTATCCAAGAAACATCCCTTCACCACTTCGAGAACCAAACCTTTCAAGATAATCCTTATCATTCAGAATGTAGCAAACACATCCAAACATGTGAAAGTAATGAATTGTCAGATTTTTACCCTTCCACAACTCATATGATGTCTTTGCAGTTCCTTTTCGCATGTACACACGATGGATGACGTAACATGTAGTATTAACAACTTCTGCCCATAAGTTTTTATGTGCATTGCTTCCATACAACTTTTCCCAGGTTTACCTATCCAACGTCTATAAACAAATAATTAGTAATAAAGTTCGGAAAAAGAGCATCCCAACCTGGATTACCAAAACCTTTATCGATCTTACAATAAACAATCCCTAATGTCTGTATACCCCTCCAGGACCAAGTATTTCCTAGGCACGAGAACTCAAACATCCCGTAAAATTTCAACATGTTGTTAAACAGAGCAAAAGAGGCGGTACTACGCAACCAACCACCATATTTCTCGTGATTCCTAAACAACTCAAATTAAACCATGTCAAATGCTTTCATATCCCATCTCAATGATGTTGAAAAGATTCTCCATACATAAAAAGGATAAAATATTTCTTACCTCAATTTCTAAGGAGATATCAATCATATTTTTATCTTTTTAATTACCATTAATAAAAAAAGAGAAGAAAATATCAAAGTAAGTCAACCACTTGAACCTTGTGGTTCAATAGTAACTACATTATCATATCCTAGATTAACTATCAAATTTTCGAGATACAAATTAGTTTTCTTTGTCTCACTCAACAAAACCAAAAGTAGAACCTATGCTCTGACAATTCTAACATAGAATTTTATTCATTAACTAAAATATAAATAAATCAAGCTGAAGGAGAGTCCATACTCTCGTCACCAACTGCAACATGCAATGCGCTATGAACCCCTGAAACGCTTTTGGCCCTTTTACACTTAGGAGATTTAAAAGTCTACACATTCCTTTTCTTGTATCTAGCTCCACGTAAGGTAACCGTGTTCTTCGAACCCTTCATACCAGATGTATGAGCACTTGTCACCTTAGACGTCTCCACAGTATTTGTGGAGTTCACCACATTGTCAGCATCATCCTTGATCAATGAAGGATCAGTCCCCTCTTGTTTATCGAATTCTATCTCAGCACTAGACTTCCATTCCGAGCCCAAAGAGTCATCATCCTTAGCCATTGGATCATCAATATTTGCCACCGCCGATCCCTTTACACCATCCATTTTCACCACACCAGAAACAAAAATGTAGCAGGCATAGCTGATACCGGAAAAGAACCCCTTCAAGACTTTGGGACTGAATTACCCAGTCAGGAGCAGCCATTGAATTCTGAAAACCCGCAGGAGGAGGAGAGCTAACTGTCATAGCAGAACCAGAACCATGCTCAACCGAACCATCTACTTCCTTCCCTTTGGCGGACACCTTTACATGTGAAGAAGGACGGACATCCAGACGAGAGTACTATGACAACCTCCAGGTCTAAAACCATTATAAGGCTGTTTGTTGAATGTTTGTGGAGTTAACATAGCATGAACACACACCTGTTGAAACCCATCATTACACTTCATGCTTGATCTTCCACCTAAATTTTGGCCACCGCCATTCCCACTCTCCACAACACCCTTAAAACTTTGATAATTATCTCGAGGAGCAGAGCTTGTATTGTCTCTAATTGGTGGATTCTCAACAGGGGTAGCCTAAGGACCATGATGCGCCATGGCAAAAAATGTTACACAGCCGACAATACTTATACAAACGATTATACTCAAAACCAGTCTTAACTTGTTCACCCACCCGGAACTCAACTAAACGCTCAAAACCAGAGGCTCTTGATATAGTCATAATACCAAGCCTAGAACCAAACAAACCTATGACAAGAGCCAGAGCTAAGAAGATGAGAGAAAGGGTTGGAGAAGTCATCACCTATATCATAGGAAGCTCTCAAGATCATGGACTTGAAGAAACTTTACCTCCTCCTATCAAACTCGAACAAAGTCATTGTCGCGACTCACATACGCTCGTGCAGCAAGGATCAGAGGAAGCTTCTAAGCAGAATGATGGCATTGGGTTTCAAGAACGTGACTTAGAGCACCAAGAGTACCTCATAAAGAACAATGATGGAGTCTGGCTTGAGTTGGAACCAACGAAATCGATGTGGCCCCTCCTCCAACTTTCCACGGTATGTTTTGTGTCTATTCTTGAAGTTACTTGAGCTTCTTATAGGTCCTTTCAAGACAAGTCCATTGAGTCTTAGAGTCTTAAGAAATTTAAAGAAAGTGATGAGGGCATCAAGCCGGTGAAACTAGGCATGCCAATGACTCGACCTAGGACACGCAAGCTGAGAGAACAATTAGGAGAATCTGTAGTTAACATCTTGAACAAGGAAGAGATCGCGTCCTTCCCAGAACACTCCAAGATCGATATCAGGATTTCTTCGAGAAGCGTGAGAAAGATCAAGAACATAAGTCAAGACCAAGCAGCACGACCAAATGAGATCCAAGACATTCAAGACCATTTAGAAGCTGATCAAGAGGACCAAGAATCGACAAAGACCCGAGCTGGAAGAAACCGACAAGACTTGGCCTTTTATCGCGCCCTACAAGGATTATTTTGTGTTTATGACATGTTTTTGCAAGAACACCAAGCCCAAACAACTCCAGCACCTTAGGATAAAGAGTCTTAAGGCCCATAGGCTTTTTAGGCCTTATGGGACAGCTTAGAGAAGGTTTATGGTAATGTCTCCAACTTAATTAGGGTGTTTGAGGTCAAGAAGACTCTCTCTAATCTTCTCCAAGAGGAAATGGAATTTACTGAGTATTTTGGGAAGTTTAGATCCTTGTGGGCTGAGTTAGAAATGCTAAGGCCGATTTCTATGGATCCAAAGGTTATTCGGGCAAGAAATGAGGAAGATAAAGTCTTTGGTCTCCTAATGAATCTAAACCCGGGTTACAATGATCTTGTGAAGCATATCTTAAGGTCAGCAGCCACGTCTAGCTCCCTCCCTAGCCTTGAGGATGTTTGCTCTCAAATTCAAAAGGAACAAGGCTCCATCATGTTATTTGGTGGTAAGGGAAACTCAGATCTGATTTCGGCCAACAAAGCTCAAGGGAAATTTGAGGAAAGGAAGAGGCTCGTTTTTGATCATTGTAAGAAGAAAGGCCATGTAAAGGAAAAATGTTGGCTGCTTAATCCTCACCTAAAGCCAGCAAAGTTCAAGGACTCAAAGGCCAACTTGTCCCAAGAGGTATCGGATGGATCTAGTTCAATGGTAGGCTCAGCTGCACTAGCGTCCTCCTCTAGGGATTATGAACACAAGGGTGTGGCTTCTTCATCATTCCACGGAGATGTTATCAAGAAATCAGATCTTGAGGCTCTCATTAATTCCTTAAAATCCTTAAAGGATACCGGTATTTGTTTCTACTCTCGTAATCTATTTCAACCTCTTGTTGTTGATTCTGGAGCTTCTCACCATATGATTAGTGATAAGAGCTTGATTAGCAACTTGTAACCAGCCCTAGGGAGTGTTGTGATAGCAAATGGTCATAGGATATCGGTTAGGGGAGTAGGGAACCTTGGCCTTTTTAACAAGAAAACTAGAGCCTTCTATATGCCGGAATTTACTTTAAATCTTTTATCGGTTAGAAAGGCTGTTATGGATCTTAATTGTTATGCTATTTTTGGACCTAATGGTGTCAAGTTTCAGGATATTAAGACCGGGAGATTGATCGGACAAGGGAGAGTGCAAAATGGGCTTTACATCCTTGAAGACCCTAAGCTTTTATCTCGTTTTAGTGACAGCGGTTTGATGGTATCTAATTCGGCTGTTGGTAGCCTTAGTGACTTTGTTTGGCATGCTAGACTTGGTCACCCTCATTTTCGTGCTTTGAATCTTATGTTACCCAATTTATCTTTTGACAATGTTAATTGTGAAGCTTGCATTCTTGGAAAGCATTGTAAGGCGGTTTATCCTTTATCATCGACTATTTATGAAAAATGCTTTGATCTTGTGCATTCCGATGTGTGGACATCTCCATGTGCATCTAGGGATAACCATAGATACTTTGTCACTTTCATAGATGAAAAGTCTAAGTATACTTGGATAACTCTTATGCCATCAAAGGATAGGGTTTTCGATGCCTTTCAAAATTTCGAAGCTTACATCTCTAATCAATTTAATTCGAAATTGAAGGTACTTAGAACGGATAATGGGGGTGAATACATGAGCAAAGCATTCCAAGACCATCTAATCAAACAAGGGATACTACATCAAACTAGCTGTCCATATAACCCACAACAAAACGGTGTTGCGGAAAGGAAAAATCTTTATTTAATGGAGGTTTCCCGCACCCTAATGTTCCACATGAATGTCCCAAAGAGGTTTTTGGGAGATGCGGTTATGACTGCATGTTACTTAATCAATCGGACACCAACCAAAGTCCTCCAAGATGTGTCTCCATATAAGGTACTAAACAAAACTGAACCTCCTTTAAATCACTTACGGATTTTTGGTTGTGTGTGTTTTGTATTAGTGCCCGGAGAGCTTAGGAACAAACTTGACGCCACCAGCAAGAAGTGTATGTTCCTTGGTTACTCATCTACACAAAAGGGCTATAAATGTTATGATCTGTAAACAAGAAGAGTCCATGTCTCTAGAGATGTCAAATTTCTTGAAGATCGTTGGTTGTATAGTGATCAGGATTGGGAAGCTCTAAAGGATTTGTCCGACCCTGCTATGCACAGAACCTCGAGTCTCAACTTCCTTCTCCGCCATCTTGGTGTTTCCCTTGACCAAGACGCTGCACCGGTTCCACCATCGGATTAAGTTACAAGTGATTCGAGGAATGCTTCCCGTCAAGTGCAAGAACAGAGGGGAGACCAACACTTTGTTCCACCAGAAAATGAGATCCCAAATCCTTGCACTCAAGATCATGCTGGGTCCCCAAGGCGTGTTCTGCAAGAATCACCTCCTCGGACCATGCCCACCGAGCCGGCTGTGATTCCCGAACCAGCTACGACCTCCAATTCACCTCAAACCTTGGATGCAGCTTCCACTCTTATATCTCAGCCTCCAAACATCCCAGCTCCACCTCTTCGCCACAGTACAAGAATTCGTAAAGACCCGTCTAATTGGAAGAACACAAGGGTCTATTACAATGCTCAAGTCGTGGCTCATCCGGTCCAAATGGTACACTCTATGGAACTTTTACCATCAAACTTTCATGCTTTTCTTGGCAAAATTGAGAAGGATCAGGTGCCTACAAGCTTTGATGAGGCTAAACAAATCAAAGAATGGATGAATGCGGTTGATGATGAATCCAATGCTATGGAAAGGAATCATAATTGGGATGAATCGGATCTTCCTCCTGGGAAAAAGGCTGTATCATCTAAGTGGGTGTTCACTATCAAATATAAGAGTAATGGTGACATTGAGAGGTACAAGGCACGACTTATAGCTAGAGGCTTCACAGACCTATGGGGAAGATTACACCAACACCTTTGCTCCGGTTGCTAAACTACACATGGTAAGGGTTCTCCTTTCCTTAGCTACTAACTTATCTTGGGATTTATGGCAGATGGATGTCAAGAATGCCTTCCTTCAAGGAGAGCTTGAGGAGGAAGTGTATATGACACCACCACCGGGCCTTGAATCCAAGGTCACTCCCGGGAAAGTATTGAGACTAAGGAAAGCGATTTATGGGTTGAAGCAATCACCAAGAGCTTGGTATCATAAGCTCAGCCACACTCTTAGGGATCATGGCTTCCGCAAATCCGAGGGTGACCATACCTTGTTCACACTTCAAAGTCCAAACGGTATTGTGGCTGTGTTGATATATGTTGACGACCTTATCATCTCCGGGGATGATAAGGAAGGTATCTTAGCCACTAAATCCTACCTTCATTCTGTTTTTGATATTAAAGACTTGGGTTAGCAAAGTATTTTCTAGGGACTGAAATTTGTCGTTCTTCGGAAGGGTTATTTCTTTCCCAACGAAAATACACACCTGACTTGCTTCTTGAGACAGGTATGGACACATGTAGGCCAGCAAAGACACCACTAGAGGAAGGATACAAGGTCAGTCGTGAAGGGGAGAAGACGGATGAGCCATTTGGAGATGCTTCCAAATACCGACGATTGGTAGGTAAGCTTATTTATCTAACCATTTCTCGACCAGACCTTTGTTTTGCGGTTAACCAGGTCAGCCAGCACATGCAAGCCCCCACTACACAACACTAGTCTATGATTGAGAGGATCCTCAAGTATCTCAAATGGAGTTCTAGTCAAGGCGTTTGGATGGGTAAGAATTGGAGTTCGGATATTGCTGGATATTGTGATGCTGATTGGGCAGGAGATAGGATTGATAGGAAGTCTACCACGGGTTATTCCACGTTTGTTGGAGGGAACTTGGTAACTTGGAAGACAAATAAGCAGAAAGTGGTAGGTTCTTCGAGTTCGGAGGCTGAATACCGAGCTATGAGGAGGCTTACGGATGAGCTAGTTTGGCTTAAGGCGCTTCTCAAGGATTTAGGCCGAGAGACAAAGGATCCTATCACCATGCATTGTGACAACCAAGCAGCCATTTACATCGCCTCAAATCCGGTTTTTCATGAGCGGACCAAGCATGTTGAAGTGGACTGCCAGAAAGTTCGAGAACGGATGGAAGCTGGAATTGTTCTTCCGTGCTACACACCGAGAAGGGATCAGCTGGCCGACATCTTTACCAAGGCTGCGAGTTCCAAAGTTTGCTCTCATATCTATGGCAAGCTTGGACTCGTGAGTCTTGAGTATCCTTCACTTCATGTTCCCTAACTTGGAGTTTACATGCTCTTTTCCTTAGGAAGGGTTTTGTCCCAAGTGGTTTTCTCTTCTAAGGTTTTTACCGAGGTGTAGACTTCAAGTTTCCAAGCTAATCCTTCATTCCTTGCAGCTTAGCTTCAGGGGGAGTATTAGTCAAGATGAATCCTCACTCGGCCACACCTACCTTTCCAAGAGGCCGAGTGACATTATTCGGGTCCGTGCATTATCGGGGCCACTAATATTTGGGTCCGTGCATTATCTGGGCCACTAATATTTGGGTCCGTGCATTCTCGGGGCTACGAGTATTCGGGTCCGTGCATTATTGGGGTCACTTATCATCGGGGTTGTGCATTATCAGGGCCACTTGTCATCAGGGCCGTGCATTCTCGGGGCTACTAGCCGTTGGGACATATGAAGAGAAAAGAGGAAGATTTGTGGTCCACACCACATGTGGTCCTCACCATGTGACGTTGGTGATGGTCCCCACATGTGGTCCTTTCCACCCTTATCTCTTTCTTCTTCTTTATTTAAAAGACAAAAAGCTTGTAAGATATTTTTGAGAAAAGAAAAAATGGTTTCTTCACTATTCTCTCCATTCTCTCTAAGTTTTCTCCTCCATTCCTGTACACATTCTTGAATCTTTTCAACACACACTTCATACCTTGTGACAAGACCAATGACTCATTACAAATCGCCGACCTATTCTTCAAGGAAGTGGTGCGCCTACATGGAGTTCTGAGGACTATTGCTTCTGATCAAGACACCAAGTTCATAAGGCACTTTTGGAGGACCTTGTGGCAGAAATTAGGTACCAAGTTGCTCTTCTCCACCTCTTGTCATCTTCAAAGCGACGGCCAAACTAAAGTGGTGAACTGTACTCTAGGAACCTTACTTAGAGCTACAGTCGGTAAGAATTTAACCAATTGGCTTTCTTTCTTACCTTTGGTTAAATTTTCTTATAACCGAGCTAATCATTCGTCTTCTAAGTTTTCACCATTTGAAGTGGTATATGGTTTTAACCCTTTGGCGCCAATGGAGTTTACACCACTCCCTCCGTGCCATTACCTTGTCAAGGATGCAAGAGTCAAAGCCGAATTAGTCCGAAAATTACATCTCAAAGTCAAGGAGAACTTAGAAAAGAAGGCTAAATCGATCAAGCAAAGAGAGGACAAAAGGCGCAAGGTTGTGATATTCAATCCGGAAGATTGGGTTTGGGTACACATGCGCCCGGAGCGCTTCCCGAACAAGCACAAGTCCAAGCTCGTGCCCTGGGACGATGGTCCCTTCCGAGTAATCAAAGATCAACGACAATGCCTACCGATTGGAACTGCCTGGTGAGTTTCATATCTCTTCAAGTTTCAATGTTGCTGATCTCTCCCGTTCCATGTCGACGATGACGATGCACGCAAGATGGAGCATCTTCAAGAGGAAGGGAATGATGAGGGCATCAAGCCGGTGGAACTAGGCATGCCAATAACTCAAGCTAGGAGACGCAAGCTGAGAGAACAATTAGGAGAATCTGTAGTTAACATCTTGAACAAGAAAGAGATCGCGTCCTTCCAGGAACGCTCCAAGATAATTATCGGGACTTCTTGAGGAGCCCGGGAAAGATCAAGAACACAAGTCAATACCAAACAGTACGACCAGAGGAGATCCAAGAAATTCAAGACCCTTTAGAAGCTGACCGAGAGGACAAAGAATCGACAAAGACCCAAGCTGGAATAAACCGACAAGACTTGGCCCTTTATCGCGCCCTACAAGGAGTATTTTGTGTTTACGAAAAATGTTTTGCAGGAACGCCAAGCCCAAACAACTCCAGCACCTTAGTATAAAGAGTCTTAAGGACCATAGGCTTTTTAGGCCTTTTAGTTTCATTTAAAAAGGGCACCAAAATACTAAGTTAGAAATTTGCCATTTTTCTTGTAATTTGCCATTTTTCTTATTTCTTTTTTGTTAATGGGTTACAACCCATATTTTCTTTTTTCTTTAAGTAAGTCGGCCTTAGGACCCCTATACAAGGTCTCCTTGCAGCCATGTAACAAAGCACCCAACTTTGACATCAATAAAGAACACAGTTTTCTCAAAGATAAATCCTTTGTCATTAGCAAGGGAGTCGTTTCTTTAAGACTTAGAGCACATTGCAAGATCTATAGAAATTAGTATTATAAAAAAAAGTCGTCAAAACAAAACGAGAGTATATAGTCGCTAAAAAAAGATTTATTCTTTTTCTTTTCGTGACATTGATCCACAAGAAGCTAAGCAAACTCTTGAACTAGCAGAAGCTAACTTGAGAAAAGCTGAAGGCAAGAGACAAACAATTGAGGCTAATCTAGCTCTCAGACGAGCTCGGACAGAGTGATTTCCCCTTGATCTAGAGTGTGCTTGAGTGTATCAAGAAGTCCATCATACTTCTTGTGGATCGCTCCTCAAACCACCCCTTTCGCGTCCCCTGACTTTTCTTACCAAGGAAGTACATCTGGTTCCGTTGGATAAAACCCGCTCCCATCAACCTTAGATAAGCATCTTGAAGCTCGTATCAGAAATTCCCATTATAAGTTCCCCTTGCAGTTGTGTAGTCCACACAAATTTTTATCAATAAAGTACAAATTTCTCTCTAAAGTGTGTACTTTAAAACCTAGCCGCCGCATTACTCTTTTCTCTTGTTTTCTCGTGAGGCTTCCCCTTGAAACCAGAGTAAGCTCGTGCATTATCAAGGACCTTATCATCCTCCTTGTGGCTACCATCAAGCCCCCTTCAAACCCCAACAATCGATTTCAAAAAGGAAACTCTTCAACGATAACCTTTGTCTAATCTCAACCAAACCTCCGAGTATAAGCACCTACTGATCTTATATCATTTGGTATCAGTTCCCATGTTTCCTAGAAGGTTGTATCTATCCTTTAACTTTATATTTTCATTCTGTATTTGAAGATTCATTGGTTGTTTCAATAGCTTTTAAAAAAAATAGATAAAATATCAAAGTGTGCCTATTAAGTGGATTAGTTGGTTAGTTGTTTCTTGTTTTGTTAGGACGTGCATCTAAGGTTAAAAAATTTAGTTACAGGTTTTCTTTTGCCATTGAAGAGCACCTAGTAAGAAGGAGAAAACGGGGTCTTTACAAATTCACATAAAACCATAGTTTCCCTAAAATTCATTTCGTCATAAAAGTATAATTTCCATTTCTTTTTTCAACTCTGACTTATAGTGGAATATTTTTCTTTCTTTAAGATATGAGTGAACCAGCTGAAACAGCTCCTGGTATAGCTGAGACATTGGCTCAAATACACCCAAATCCAACAGCTTGGAACACGCATGGGCCGTTTGGAACCACGCCTCATACGAGCATGGTCGACATCACCAGATTCGGAAGGTGGTTCTGATCATGATGATCCGATTGATCCAGATCCCGACCCAGACCCGTATGCACAACCTAGACCATATAGAGGACATGGATGTGATCCCTATCAAAGAGGACGTAAGCAAGAAGATCACTTGAGAACTCACGACCCAAAACTCACCGCACTAACCTTTGCCGGAAGAGTTGATCCGGAAGCCTATCTCGATTGGGAGAAGAGGCTTGAGTACATATTTGAGTGCTACCACTATGCTGAATACAAGAGAGTCAGCTTTGCTGCAACTCAACTCACGAGCCATGCACTATCTTGATGGGATAGAGATGTATCCGAGAGGAGAAGACATCGTTATGCCAAAATCAGTACATGACACCAGATGAAATTCAGTCTTAGGAATAGGTTTATCCCTCCCTATTTCCATAGAGACTTACAGAAACGTTTTCGTAAGTTGATACACGGTAATAGGTCCATGGAAAAATATTTTGAGGAGTTTGAACAACTTTGAAACCGACTAGAAACCGAGGATTCTGAGGAGAATCTTATGGCTCAATTTCTCAATGGCCTTCAAGAGAGAATAGCTCGAAAGGTGGAACGACAACCTTACCATGAGCTTAGTGAGTTCCACACTTTGCCACTCAAGCTGAACAACACATCAAGAGCAAGGCCGCAACTATAACTCGAATCAGGAATCAAACCACTTGGCAAACTACACCCGCTAGGCCGCAATAAAAGGCCAAGAATGTGGAGATTGAATCTTGGTTCACGAAACCAGACCATGGAACCTCCAAAACAAACCAAACTGAGGTTAGTAAAGCTCCTAACATATCTAGGTAGGGGACATATGGTTCAAGAGTGTCCAAATAAAAGAGTCATGATTCTAAAAAATTGTGGAGAGTATGAGTCTCAAGATGAGATGGACGTCAATGAGGAGTGTGTAGAGTATCCCGAAATGGGTGAATGACTTGTCACAAGATGAGCCTTGAGTGCTATGATCGACCCCGAGGAAACAGCTCAAAGAGAGAATATATTCCACACTCGGTGCACCGTGCATAATAAGGTATGTAGTCTTATCATTGATAGTAGTTCTTGTACTAACATAGCTAGCAAGTCAATGGTTGAAAAGCTAGGTCTTACCACTACAAAACACCCAAGGCCCTACCGTTTAAGATGGTTGAATGATCAAACCGAGATAAGAATTGTCGAGCAAGTCATGGCCCCATTTAGTGTTGGGAAGTACCGTGATAAAGTGTTATGTGATGAGGTGCCAATGCAAGCTGGTCACATCCTTTTAGGCAGAGCTTGGAAATTCGATAAGGAGATGAAGAATGATGGGAGGACAAACTTCTACTTCTTCACGGATGAGAAGCGTAAATACAACTTGGCCCCTCTCACTCTGGCTTAAGTACATGACTTACAAGTCAAGATGAGTCAATCGTCTAAGGTAAGTAAGACCTCTCTATTTGTTACTCCCTTTGATATTTAAAAGTCTTTACTTTAAAAAAAAATTGTGCTACTGGTGACCTTCAAGGAGAGTGTATGTTTAGACGTGTCTAATGCATATCTTTGTCAAGAAGTTGTTGAATTGCTTGGGAAGTTCAAGGATATCTTTCCAGAAGACATTCCTCCGGGTTTACATCCTTACCATGGCATGAAACCAAATAAACTTGGTGCCCGGTTCTGCCCTTCCAAATCGGCCGGCATATAAGATTAATCCCGGAGAAGCAAAGGAGCTTGAGAAGCAAGTTCAAGACCTCATGGCTAAGGTATACTGTGAAAGTTTAAGTCCTTGGGCGGTCACGATGTTAATTGTACCAAAAAAAGACAGGACGTGGAGAATGTGTGTGGATTGTAGAGCCATCAACAACATTACTATCAAGTATAGGCATCTGATCCCTCGCCTTGATAACATGTTAGACGAGTTACATGGAGCAACAATCTTCTCAAAGATTAATCTAAAGAGTGGTTATCATCAAGTCTGAATGAAGGAAGGAGATGAGTGGAAGACCGCCTTCAAAACCAAGCAAGGTTTATACTAATGGTTGGTAATGCCTTTTGGCTTAACTAATGCTCCAAGTAATTTCATGAGGCTCATGAATCACAGTCTAAGGGCCTACATTTGTAAGTTTGTAGTGGTATACTTTGATGATATCTTGATTTACAGCTCATGCTTATCGGATCATCTAATGCACCTTAAGCAAGGTTTAGAGACTCTTCGACAAGAAGACCTCTATGCTAACCTCAAGAACTGCACATTTTGCACTGATGAGCTTGTGATTTTAGGATTTGTTGTGAGTTTGCAGGGTATTAGGGTTGATCAAGAAAAGATTGAATCTATAAAGGAATGACCGACTCTAACAACAATTGGGCATGTGAAAAGTTTTCACGGTTTAGCTAGGTTCTACCGACGATTTGTCAAGGATTTCAACACCATTGCTGCTCCTCTTACATCTATGATATCGAAGGATGTTTCCTTCTCCTGGAAAGAGCCATAAGAAATGGCCTTTGTTGAGCTTAAAACTCGTTTGACACAAGCTCCCGTTCTAGCACTACCAAACTTTGAGAAAATATTTGAGGTGGAGTGTGATGCGTCGGCTTTGGGTATTGGGGTTGCGCTAACTCAAGAAAAACGTCCAATAGCATTTTTTAGTGAGAAGTTAAGTGGAGAAAACCTCAACAATCCAACTTATGACAAGGAACTATATGTCTTAGTGAGGTCGCTTGAAGTTTGACAACATTATCTTCTTGTGAAGGAGTTTGTGATTCACACAGATCATGAGACTTTGAAGCATCTAAAGGGTCAAACTACCTTAATGAAGGGACATGCTCGATAGCTTGAGTTTGTGGAGACTCTTCCCTATATGATCAAGTACAAGAAGGGTAAATACAATATTGTAGCGGACACATTCTCAAGACGACATGCGCTTATCACCATCATGGATGCTAAGGTTTTGGGTTTTGAATTCATCAAAGAAGATTATGCAGAGGATAAAAACTTTGGAGATATCTATAAAGAGTGTGACAAATGAGCTTTTGGCATGTTTTACAAGCATGAAGGATACCTCTTTCATGACAAAAGGCTTTGCATTCCTCAAGGATTCATTCATGATCTAATGCTTCGAGAAGCTTATGGATGAGGCCTCATGAGCTATTTTAGAGTTGATAATACTTTGGTAGTGGTCATGGAGAACTTCTTCTGGCCGCACCTTAAGAGAGACGTGGAGCGTCTATGCGCCAAATGCATTACATGTCTCAAAACCAAATCCAGGTTACATCCTCATGGTCTCTATTTACCATTACCTATACCTAATGCTCTTTGGGAGGATATTTCAATGGATTTTGTACTAGGATTGCCAAAGATCAAAAATAAGGATTCAATTTTTGTGGTGGTGGACCACTTCTCTAAGATGGCTCACTTCATTCCTTGCAACAAGACAAACGATGCATCCCAAACTACAGACCTCTTTTTCAAAGAAGTGGTCCGTCTTTATGGCGTACCTCGGACTATTGTTTCGGATCGTGATGCCAAGTTTATGAGCCATTTTCGGAGGATTTTTTGGTGTAATCTAGGCACCAAGGTCCTCTTCTCCACCACGTGCCATCCCCAAAACTGATGGCTAAACAAAGGTTTTCAATCGCACTCTAGCAACCTTGCTTAGAGCCACTATCGGTAACCACTTACGTAGTTGGCTAGATTGTTTACCTTTTTTTGAGTTTGCTTACAATTGTGCCGCACATTCAGCCTCGAAGTTTACACCATTTGAGGTTGTTTATGGTTTTAACTCTTTGATACCCCTAGACTTTTCACCTTTACCTTCTAACTCATACCTTGATCATGATGCTAATGACAAGGCCGAGAAGGTTGAAAAGTTACATGTGAAGGAGGACAAAATCTTCTCAAGGAGGAGGAATGATGTAGTCATAATACAAAACCTAGAACCAAACAAACCTATGACAAGAGCTAGAGATAAGAAGATGAGAGAAAGGCTTGGAGAAGTCCTCACCAATATCATAGGAAGCTCTGGAGATCATGGACTTGAAGAAACTTCACCTCGTCGTATCAAACTCGATCAAAGTCATTGTCGCAACTCACATACGCTCTTGCAGCTAGGATCAAACTAAGCTTCTAAGGAGCATGATGGCATTGGGCTTCAAGAACGTGACTAAGAATGCCATGAGTATCTCATGAAGACCAATTATGGAGCCTGGCTTGAGCTGGAACCAACGAAATCAACGTGGCCCCTCCTCCAACTTTCCAAGGTACGTTTTGTGTATTCCTTAAATTACTTAAGCTTCTTGCATGTCCTTTCAAGACCAGTCCATTGAGTATTAGAGTTTTAAGCAATTTAAAGAAGGCCCAATAAGACCACATAGTCGAGCTAAGCCTCTAGGAGGAAATCTCACTTGTACCATTTATCTAATCTCCACCAAACCTCTGAGTATAAGCACCTACAGATCTTATATAAGTTCTAAACCGTTGAGTTGGACCATAACACGACTAAAATCCATGTCTCTCTTTAGCACAAGACCAAGAGCCTCACCAATGACCTGAAAAGCTAATGGAGCCTCGATACTGACCATGGAGACCCAAGACTCTAATCCAAAATACCATGGCTACAGGGAAATTAACATTAAAAGCTGGCTTCCAATGCACAAGAGAGACTATCCACTTGTCAAAATGAAAATGACTATGTTGAACTACCTCAAGACTTTGAAGTTCAATTGAGATTTGCCAATGCCAAGATCTAGACCTGTAACCCAATGTTCCATCCACCAAATTTTAGGAAACATGATCAATAAAGTATTAAAACAACGACCAATAAGAGTCTTTTCATAACTCTAAATAATCTCAAAATTGTCGAAAAGGGGAATCTGAATAAGAGATTGCTTGTTTGCAACAAGCTTAGCACTGGGAGCCAATTGAGCCATTGAAACCCAACTAGCGAGAAACGATCTCAGAGAGAGAAAAGAGAATACCTTTGTGAAATCTTGAGGCGATGAACAATTCAACAATAATCAGCAATATAGATACAGCAAAACCCTTTAATAATATTCCATAACCATCATGAACAACTAGCAACATAATCGCATCATATTTGAAATTGAAATTTCAATTCAAAATTCGAATCCCTAAAACAACGGATCAGAATCATAGCTGAAAAATTCCCCAATGGTCGAGAGACCTACTGAGAACTAGTCACATGATCAGTAAAAGCAACATTGAAGAAGTTAAGAAACTGATGATTGATAAATCGAAAAGGACGAAACCATCTACACCAAACAACCCGAGAAGATCCTTAGAATACATAAAACATAGGAGAAAGAGAAGAATCAACCTCCACGCAAGCTGACGACATGCACAGAGACAACCGGAGAAAAACATGTGAGCACTAGACACGAGATGGAGTAGCACCGGAATGTTGGTTTATAATTGAGTTTGGTAGATTAAATTTATGTGTTATACCGTTAGGTTTCATTGTTTGTATACATTCGGTTATGATGAACCATTGTGCTGGATTTGTCATGAACCATTGTGTTGTTTCAGTAGTGTCTATACATAAATGTAACTATAAATATTGTGTTGTGTGAAACGTAATTGGATAAGGTTTTACAGTTATCTTTGGTTATTATTTTCTTACGAAGAATTTAAAAATTCTATTAAACATAAACACTCACTTTGAAACACAAGATCTAAATCCATTTCGGATTAACATGGTATCAGAGCTTTATTGATTCAAGGGCCAATTTGAAGCACAATAATAAGCACAAAGTTAGAAGCGAAACCAGAGAGGATGGCGACAACGTCGCATCAAGTGATTCCCATATTTGATGGGAATCATTATGATTTCTGGCGTATTAAGATGACAACGATCTTGAAAACGCGAGAATGGTGGACGGTAGTAGAAGACGGAGTTCCAGTCCAACCGGAGCAAAACGATCACACACCCGAAGTTGTTCAACGAAGGAACCAATGAAAGGAAACATTGATGAAAGATATGATGGCTTTGCAACTTCTGCAAATTGTCGTGTCTGAGTTGATCTTCTCACGCATAGCACCAGCAACCACTTTGAAATATGCTTGGGAGGCATTTGAGTCGGAGTATCAAGGGACTTCTCAAGCAAGATTGATAAAACTTCAATCACTAAGAAAAGAATATGAAAACCTAAAGATGAACGAAGGAAACGTCATCAAAGTTTTCACAGGAAACCTAATGGATTTGGGAAATCAATTAAGAGTTCATGGAAAAGAGAAGACTGATTATGAATTAGTCCGAAATATTCTCATATCTCTCCCAACAAGGTTCGATAGCATAGTACCCGTAATGGAACAAAAAAAAGATTTAACAACACTATCGGTAAGAGAGTTAATAGGAACTCTTGAACCATATGAGAATCGTATTTCTTCTCGAAACAAGAACAGGTCTGAAGATGCTTTTCATGTTAAATCAAAAGGAGGAAAGTCTGAGTTTAAATCAGATTACGTCAAAAATAGAGATGGTCAAGCAATAAGCAAAAACTGGTGTGGTTTTTGTAAAACAGATAACCACATGGAATCAAACTGTTGTAAGAAATAGAGTAAGGGAGATCAACAAAACTCAAAGCAAAAGAAGAAATGTTACAAATGCAGAAAAGTCGGTCATTTCACAATTGATTGTCGTTCGAAAAAATACGAGAAAGCGCAAATCAGTTTTGAAAAAGAAGATGAAGAAGATCATATGTTTTTAGTGCAAATGAAGTTTCACCACAAATCGTAAAAGTCGATGTATGGTTGGTGGATAGTGGTTGTACAAATCATATGGATAAAGATGTGAAACACTTTACAAGACTAGATCAAAGTGTGAATGTTCCAATAAAAGTTGGAAACGTAGAAGTCGTAATGACTGCGAGAAAAAGAGATATCACAATCATAACACACAAAGGAAGTGATCAAAGATGTGTTCTTAGTTCCTGGATTGGCAAAGAATTTGCTAAGTGTTCCGCAAATCATATCTCATGGATATCGAGTTTTGTTCGAGAACAAGCAATGTATAATCATTGACCCAAAAGGGAAGGAGGTCATTGAGATTCAAATGGTGCATAAGAGTTTTCCAATAAAATAGAATTCTTATCAAGAGTGTGCTATGATAACTCGTGAAGAAGAAACAATGGACTTGTGACATAGAAGATTTGGTCACGTGTGTAAATGCAAAATAAAAGAATGGTAAATAGATTACCAAAGTTCAACGTGAACAAAGAAGTTTGTGGATCATGCAAACTTGGGAAGCAAGCAAGAGAGACATTTTTAAAGAAATCTCAAGCAGGAACAAAAGAGAAACTTGAGATTTTTTACACTCACGTTTATGGTCCAATGCAAATCGCATCACTTGGTGGAAGTAAATATTTTTTATTGTTTGTTGATGATTATACTCACATGTATTGGGTATATTTTATCAAAAACAAATCAGAGATATTTTCAATATTCAAGAAATTCAAAGCCTTAGTAGAGACTCCCGGAGGTCAAATTAAAAAGCTACGGTCAGACAGCGGTGGTGAATGAAAAGAAGACAAAGTTTTAAAGTTAAGCAAAGCATTGTACGACTTAAAGCAAGCCCCTCAGGTTTGGTATGGAAAAATTGATTCATACTTTCTTAAGAACGGATTTGAGAGAAGTGTGAATGATGTGGTTATGTACGTGATGAAGAGGGACACAAATCTTGTGATTATAAGTTGGTATGTCTATGACATAATAATCACTAGGAACATCTCATTTTGGAGTACAATACAAGCGTCAACAATCCGGAGTTGCATGGTTACTCGGACAACAATTGGGGTGGCTCGAATGAAGATAAAAAGAGCACGTCAGAGTACGTATCTACTCTTGGATCAACTGTGTTTTGTTGGCAATCAACTAAACAAAAAACCCTGGCGTAATTGACTGTTTAAATAACTCATAAATAACTAACTAATCATATATTTTAAATTATTTGTTTATCTTAAACATTATTCTCCCTTTTAAGGTTAAAGTGATTTTTGTTGATGTCATGAACTTTTATGAACTTTCTTATTTCCTGGAATTTGATTTTTCAAAGTGTTTTAGTAAGAACAAATTCCTTTTGCATATTACCAGGAACATGTTGGACTTCATTTTGTTTATTCCCGACACATTCTCTAACAAAACAATATTATTTGTTATTATGTTTACTTCAACTATGAAAGACCAGGTTCTTAGTAACGGAGATTGCCGATTTGTAATCTATCAAAATGGAAACTTTCCTACTCTCTTCTCCGGTTATCTCACTTAGTAGTTCTTGCTTTTCCGCTTTCGTGGCTGCCATAAACTAGGCTTCACATGATAACATTGCTACTGTTTCTTGATTTTGTTAGCACCAACATATTGGACAATGATTATAGTAAAAGATATTTTTGGTCGTGCTCTTCCCAACGTCCAAATCAATTGTGTAGCTAGCATACTATAACCTTTCAAACCCTTATTCATGTTTTGATTAAACTGAAGTCCTTGTGATAGTGTTCCTTGTAAATACCTTAAAACTACCTCAAAGCATGATTCCATTTTTATGTGAAAAGTATTACACTCACTCATTCTCGCCTCTTCGAGAATTTTCTTAGCATAAATCTTGTCTTAATGTGATACGTCTTTCTTCTTGTATCACTTTTATTCCAAGATAGTATGTTAGTTTACCGAGATCACTCATCTCAAAATTACTAGGCATACCTTTCTTGAAATCGATGATCATCTTTAAACTTGATCCCATTACCAACAAATCATCTACATATACAACAACAAGTAGAAGTTGTTCTTTCTCTTGCTTTCGGTACAAGGAAGCTTCCTTAGTACATCTCACAAATTTGAGCTCTTTTAGAATCTTGTTCAACTTATCTTTCATGTTCTTGAAGCTTGTTTTAAACCATAAAGAGCCTTATTTAACTTTAAGATCTTGTTCTCTTTTCCTTTTATTATAAACCCTTCTGGTTGAAATACATAGACTTCTTCCTTTTGTTCTCCATGTAAAAATGTTGTTCTAACATTGAGATAACGTATCTCCCATCTGTTTGTAGCATCTAAGGCAATAATGAACCTTATAGTTCTGATTCTTGCAACCGGAGCAAAAAAATTCCTCGAAATTATAATCTTGAAAACCAATTTTAATCCTATGGCATTTGCTCCACTAGAAAAATCGCCGAGATCCCATATCTTGTTCTTGTTAGTCGATTTAATCTCATCTTCACAAGCATCAACCCAAACTTGTGAATCACTGAGTACCAACAAGAGACGATCACTCATAATCACAAAGGAAGAACAAAATCTCCAAATAGCTAGGTTTCTTCGTTTCCCTAGCAGATCTTCGAAGAGATACTTCTTAATTCTCTTCCCCTTTTTTGATGACCTCTTCATCATTGACTTCTTTTTTATCTGAGATCGCTCCACTTCCATTTTTTTCCTTTGCCGAAAACTACATCTCAGCTAACAAGAATTTTCCAACTTGTAGAATCAATCAAATGATATCTTTTTGATCCCAAGTCAGTCCCCAGGTGTATCAAGACACGTGATCGATCATCTAACTTCCTTGGATGTGGACCTTCTATCTTAGCATACCCTAAGCATCCAAAGACTCATAAATGATAAAGTTTCAGTTTTTTTTCCTTTGAAGATTTCATATGGAGTTTGATTCTTCAACACTCGATTAATGGGATAGGTAGCATGCATCACAGCCTCTCCCCATCAACAGTTTGGCAAGTTCATGTGTTTTAGGATACTCATTGTCATCTCCATCAAAGTATGATTTCTTCTCTAAGCAACTCCGTTTTGTTGAGGTGTATAAGGTACAGTTGAGTGTCTTTGAATTCGAGTTTATCACAAAATATCTTGAATTCTTGAGACATGAACTCTCCTCCCCTATCCAAAACATCTTGATGCTCAAACCCATTGCTTTCTCAATTGTAAGTTTAAGGTTTTTAAACTTATCAAAGGCTTCACTCTTTTCACAAAGAATAAGAGTCCAACATTTACCGGTAATGTTCATCAATTATCACAAAGATATACTTGTTCTTGGAAGGTGTAAGCGGTGTGATTGGTCCAACAAGATCTCAATGAATGAGATCAAATGCTTGTGGTGCACAAAATATCGTCGACTTAAGGAAGGATCCCTTCATTGTTTCCCTAGTAAACATGAAGAACATCTCTCGGCTCTTTCTCCATCAAAAATTTTGGAATTCCTTTTAGCAAATTTTTCTTCTCCATTTCTTCATTTGTTCTCCTCGAATATGGCCTAACCGTGCATGCCACTTGGTTCCTTCACTTAGTGTCTCAAGTTGTAAACACTTCATGACTTCAACTTCCATTTCATCTTTATAACATATTTCTTGATCTCTTTGCTTGTATCACTCCTCCTTCATCCTCACCTCACAACCAGAATTGGTGGCTTGACCAAGGCTAATAACATTGCTCTTGAGATCGGGTATGTCGTAAACATTAGGTAACACATTTCTCTCTCGATCATCACATAGAAAGAGAATCGATCCTTTACCTTTAATGTCTATACGAGAATCATATTCAAATTGTACTTTCCCTGTAATCGTGATGTCAAGCTTGACAAAATAGTCTCTATTTTCAGTCATATGATTACTAGTACCATTGTCGAAGTACCAAACTTTCTCTCCAACCTTAGAGGTTCCGTACATTTTTGGCTTAACAGTCTTCTCATTAAGCAATACCACTTCATGGACAAATAGATCATCGGCTTCTTGTATGTCATCTACATCTTCATTTTCCTTTTGAAGTTTAAGAAGTCTATCGAGACACTTGCTTGCGAAGTGTCCTTTCTTATCACACCTATAACAAATCACTTAAAAATGTCGTTCTTTTGATCTCCATTATTATTTATTCCATGTCTACGGCCTCTTCCCCTTCCTCGTCCATGACCACCTTGTCAAATCTAGCTCTTCATCGTCCTCTATCCTCTTGATATTTCATATTAGCATACATAAGTTTCCCTTCATCATGATCAAGTTATTGCTCTTCTTCACTAATTCATTCTTCATATGCTGTTAACCTTCCAACTATGTCCTCAAAGCTTGCCTTTTTAGATCAAGGAATTTTTCAAGAGCAGTTATGATTGTGATGTAATTTCTCCATGAACAACCTATTTTGAACTGATTTCGGAAAGTTTTCCAACAAAATCGTCAATTGTATCGGTCTCCTTCATTGTCATTCTCTTAAATTCGGCCACTAAGGTTTGTAGTCTGGCCAATTTAACTCTCTCAGCTCCAACATGTTGAGATTTAATTGCCTCCCAAATTTCTTTGGGAGTCTCTAGATCTCCAACTTGTAATATTAGTATCTCTGGTGTAGATTGAAGCTCTTTCAGTTACTCCTGTTTCAATTTTGCTCCAAACCTTATGCACATCAAACATCATTGTCATACACATAGACCAGACGGTATAGTTTGTGGTGGTTAACATTGGACATTGTATGGAAAATGAAGAAGGCCCTCCTTCCTTTGGTTTTGTTTGAACTAAATAACCCATCACTTAACTCCTCTCAAGTACCTTCTTGAATACTTCTCGTAAGTATTCTCTTCTTCAAACGCTTGTGGCTCCTTTGGATACAGTATGGCTGTGATAACAAATTTTGAATCTAACCTTTGTTTAGAATAAAAATTTATAAAGAAATATTTTTATTAGTTTTGGAAATTTTCTCAAAACCAAATCTTTCAAACTTTTATTCTCACATGATAGAATGTTACAAGTCAACATCTCTATTTATAGATTACAACTTATGCTTATCCTAATAGGAAACTGTAGCATTTAGATAACTCCTAAATAACTAACTTATTTTATCTCTTAGATTGCTTGCTTTTCAATCTATACTATAAGCTTATTTTCAATAGTGCATTAATCCTCCTGGAAATATGGTGAAAACAAGTGAAGAAGAGAAGATTCTAGCATGACTACGAAATAATTAAAAGAAACAGTAGAAACGATGATTTTGACCGTCCCATTCAATATATATAAACCAAGGCGACGAAAAGTGTTAATGCATCACCTCAAAAATCAACATAAAGAAACAGCAAGAGAAAGCTTAAAAACACAAGAGGATGAGAAATGGCGACGTCGGGAACATATGTGATAGAGATTTCATTTAAAAGATCAGCGGAAAAACATTACAAAAGTTGGAAGAGCGAGAACCATGTCTTCTTTTACGCCATTGGTCACCACATAGAAAATGTACAACTGAGTGCAGAAGATAAAAAAGAAGAGAATAAGAGAGTAGACAATGACGGTTAGGGAGTAGAGAAGATAATCATACTGTCTTATTATTAAGTTAAGACATACCCAAAAATATATAAAGACACACAAATCTTCTTAATCAGGTTTTTCCTGTTCTAGACAAAGGAAATAATGTGATAAGGAAAGACAATAATACACTTGTCTTTCATGTCAATATAAGGCCATATAAGGCCGGGAGACAATAATCTGCATGAGGAGTGATTACTCGATCTTTCTTCACCATGAACTGCATCAATATAAATACTCCACAATTTTAGTTTCCTAAGGCTTAGAGATGCACTTCTTTGGAGTATAACCGAGGATCTTACAATGTTGGTCGCATTGGTTTCAGACACAAAGCCATCCTTGTCAAGCATTATTGCATCATCGACGTTGGCGTTATTGCTTTCAATCTGTGTCATTATTACAGGAAAAAAAAAACATATTAAAATGATGTCCTCAATGATCACTGATTCAAGTTGATGCCACGCAAAAGATGGAACCTTGGCCAGTATGTTATTGAGGAGGTTGTTGTGATGGATTTTGGAATCTAAATTCTGATATAAAAAGAAAAAGAAAAAAACGTTTAATCAACAAAGGACAATAACAGTAAGTATGTTTCTTAACTAAATATAAATGAAAGAGCCAGAGGACCAAATCATAACATGTAGGTGAATTGCGGCGTGTAGTTGCAGTCACTAACACAATTCCACCATCATTGTCATATACTGGAGGCTTCCATTCAGCAAGCACTAAATCATTTGAAGAATATATTAGACTCAAAAGCAAGATTTCAGAGAGTTTAGTCGTATGTTTACAAGAGAAACATCTGATATTTTACCAATCAAAGTACATCCATAACGGTTAAATGCAGGGCTCATTCCAGAAGTGACCTAAGTACAAACAAATGCATGACTCGTTCGAGTTGAAAATGATTAAAATAAAAACAGACAGAACTCAGAAGCATCTTCTTGTATATAATTTCTGTCAAACTTTATTGAAAGTATGATTAATACCTTTTTGCCTCTAGTTAGAGACAGTCTAATATGTGTATTGTCAAACATCCCATTGGTTATGAGCGTTCTGAAGATAGCTTCTTTTATCTGTGTGCATTTTCCGTTGTGATAACTTCATTTCAAAACCTAAACATTCCAAGCTATGACAATGATTCCATTATCTTTATTAATGATTACCTCTTCACGGCTTGGAACATTGTTGAAAGCTAGAGCCTTTGCTGAATCAGACAGCCTAAATGCAAAATTTCAACAATTTAATTAGAATGCTTGAAGAAGTGCTTCAGTTTTTTGTCTGTTACGTGCTTCTTACCGATCTAGATGTTCTTCAAGCTTGAAAACTTTCCCTTTATATATTCGAAGACCTTCCCATACAGAGTCACCGCCTTGCACAACCGAGTCGAAAACAGAAACCTTGTACAAAAGTAAAGGAATGAAACATCAGAATTTCAGAGCAGAAACATAAACAAGTAGCAGATTATTAACAGAGATCCATGTATGGTTCAAGAACCTTCGCCATCTCACGTGGCACAATCTCATCACCAACCCAAGCAAGAAGCTTAGCATTTTCAGGAACCGGGAGACTGGGAGGAGTTGAGTTGCTGGTCAAGAGAGATGACTTGTGCTTCACGTGGCGCCTGAGAATGTTGTATAGCGGTAAACATTGCTCCAGCAATTCGTAATGCCTCAAAGGGAACGTCTGAAAGCAAAACAGAACACATTGTAGTTTGATTGATCTCTGAGTTCCAAATTTTTTAATTGCAGTAAACCGGGACTTTTACATGAGGGTACTTCTCCGGAGATGAGAAATCTGTTGATTTATGAACAGTCTTGTACCACCATGGAGCCCATAGTCCGTCTTCTGGTATAGGACCAGCTTCCCATCTTTAAGAAAACACAAAAAATGATTATGCAGTCATTCTTTTGTCAATAACTGTCCAATCCAAGCGAACCTTAGAGCAGAGAGGGTTTACTTCAGCATAGAGACTTGAAACGGGATCTCTAAGTCATCGCAAAGGCCGCGTAGTGTAGCCTGAAATAAAAGAATGACACAGAACATAAGCATCTTCTTATATAGAAGACTGAGTTCTTTATCAAGAGTTCATAATATAGCAATAACCTCCGGATCTCGCTGGAGCTCATCCGCATCTATGATTGCTGGTGGTGTTCCCATCTGACAGAGATCACTGTATATCGACACTAACTCTCCCAATCCCAGTTCATGAAACGATGAAGGGTGTACCTTCTCAAAGGAAAGCTGTAAGAAAACACACACAAAAAAGATAACAATGAGAAGAAACATCTCAAACCTGAATGGAACAGACCCATAACGTCAAGAAAGAAACCAATTCAGAAGAATTTCCGAGAAAACATAAAAGCAGAAGTGAGTTGGAGAAGCTTACCAATATGTTAAGGGGATTCCGAATCAATAAAAAGTGTTTTCCTTTACTCATCAGTTCACTTGGCAAACTAAGAAGTCGCTGTTTCGATATATGCTGTGCACAGAAAGGCCAAAACACCCAATTTTGCCTAAACATAGTGTGGTAAAGATGAAATTGAAGTCTCAAAATGAAAGAGAAGTGAGTATAACCTTACAAAACCTATATTTCTTCTTTCCTGGTCCATAAATGATGTCATTCACCACCTTTTCTCCATCAGACTCCTATTAGATAATGTGAAAATTACATTATTTTGGAGTATGCATTGCCATAAATACCAACCTAAATGGATTAATTTGAATTGACATACCATCTTAGAGAGAAGCTCATCTCTGTATGGCCTATCAACACCCGTAGACTTAAGGAAAGCACCATATAATGGTTCATCGAGAACTTCAATGTCATCTCTCTGAGTAATTTTAACTAAATCATCTTTCAAAATACAGCTCACACCAGACAGTTTCACAGTGACTCATATGTTATTCAAAACTGTTCAATATTTTCTGACGCCAAGAAGAAGAATTAAAACAAAAAAAAATTCTGTCAATCCGCAGAGAACAGTTTCTCTACTGCCCAGACGAAGGGACTTAAAACCAAGTTTGGATTTTCAGTAACTCTTGTTTTGATCATCACAAGGAAAGCAGAAACAGCAAGTGCAGGATGCTCAAAATCTGATCCATTTTTCCGGGAAAATCTCTGAATAAAGTTAGACAAAATACCTGGGCAAAGGAGTACATAAGACTGGTGCTGAGTGATCTTGGAGCAGACCATGCGTGAATCACCTCCATTAAAGACGATCGCTTTTAGATCGACCGGACACTTTGCTCTGTGATCACTAAACTCAACTCAAGTTTCTCTTTAGTTAACCAGAACCAGACTAGAGAATCTTGGTCATATTATTATTATTTTTTTTGGAAGCATTAGAAAATTGCCAAAAATTTACCCAATTGACTAATCAGTTTAATCTACGCAAGCATCTTATCTTATCTTCTCTCACATCGAAGTTGGTGAGTGATAATTGAATAAAGTAAGCCTTAAATCGGGATTCTCCAATTTCTGTAATTCCAGATTAAAAAATAATTAATATGAACAACGAGATCCGATCACTGTCGTAGTAGAACAGGAGTACGAGTAACGGTTTACTAAATAAATATTAAAAAGCACAAGGATGATATCTTTTTTGCTCAATCCAAACAAGCAAAGTGAGCTTTAACTTCAATAGTAAAGTCACTAAACTGCTTCTGACAGAAAAGAACACATTATCTAGCCGCTATGGAGAAGAGACGGACGGTTGAGCGATCATACGAATGCATACACGGTAAGAGCTCAAAGTGAGGCCTATGTTCTGCAGTCATGTCTGTGATGGAAAGGTTCATTTGTTCCACAAGTGTCAAAAACGCATTGAAAGTGTCTGCATTGCGGATAACAGATGCTATATAAGCCACCACAGGGCGTCCTTGTTGTGTTGTGTCTCTGTCATCAGTCTCTAGAGAGCCATTGTCTTGTTTGGGTGATTTCCTTAAAAGGGCAACTAGAACCCGAAGTAGATGAGGGAGACATGAGAGATCATAGATTACATCTGCACCTAAAACGATACAGACTGTTAGCGACATAAGCGACATCTACTACCAAATAATTTTCGTTTCTACTCACACAATATCTAGATGGTATTCACTCAGTTCACTTTCCGATGCAGTTTCCCACGGAAGATGAATGCATTTAACTTCCTGTTGAACGAAAAAGAATTGATCTTGAATTGGTTGAGTGTATGATATATACTCGGAATCAGATAGCACAAAGAAACTATTTCCTACTCACTGTATTCTCAGCTTCTCCGGGTTGTTTGTGAAACTCATTATCATAGTTTAATTGATTCCTCTACAAATTAAGCTTCATGTTAGCTAGCTTTAAAAGATCTCCATCTGTTAGTATCACCTGCACCAGAAAAACTATTGACTGACTCAACATAGTTTTGTATTTATGATGAAAATTTGGTAATAAGCAACTAGGGATACCTTTTTGGCCTTTACATGAGCAAGACAGATTCCAACCATGCCAACTCCAGAACCAACCTAAAAAGGCCTCCATCGAATCAAGAAGTGAGCAAAATAGATCCGAACATAAACCTTATTTATCAATAAACTTCATTATGTCATCAAACTAACCTCAAAACAAGATTTATTAGTGAATAACTATGGAAATGACAGAACAAAGTCAGACAGAAACAGACTTGACGGTCAGATGGAACATCTGCTCGAAACCCATGATCCAACATGAGCAATGGCGAAGGAGACTCGTGCTTTAAAATGAATCTGTGGCAGGCAAATAATAACATAAAAGAAAATATCTCAGTAGGAAAGAATCTATGAACAATGAACAAAAAACACACAGCAAGGACATGATCTACCTTCAGGAAAAAGATGATAGATGAATGGTGATCCTTATGTTTTCTTTGACCAATGCACCTTCCTAATCATCCAACCAAACTTCGTTTTGGTTTCCATCAATCACGAAACAAAACAAGAAAGCTTCAATGACAAAGAAAAAGTACACCTTTGAAGTTGTCATGTAAACAGCATACTCTTCATACACTTCATCCAATACTTTACCATTCTCCAACTCAACTTCATTAATGAGTTTCTTCAGTAACTTTTTTCGCGTATGATGTGTTACCATTCGCAGCCTGCACCAATGAAAAAAGAGATTTACAGTGAATTACACAATAGTACTATTCAAAAAATTCAATTTTTCTTCCAGAGAGAAACATAACTTGGCAGATACTTACAAGCCTCAACTGTATGAGCTTGACAACCAAAATTATACAATATTCCATTATGAAGGTTCTAACTTTCTGGAGTTTTCTGTTTTTTCAGTACCATAGCAAGTTACAGCTTTTACACAAACTTCCCAGAAAAATCTTTGAGTTCTATCAGTAATTGATCCACCGGTATACTCTCTACGACGAAAAAAGGACAAACAGAATCAAACCAATCGCCGGAAAATATGATACAAAATAGCTCGCGGCAGCGATTGTGACGGCGGAGTGATGGTAGTGTAGCAAGAGTGATAACGGAGTCCACAGGTTCCATGTCGAGGAAAGCAGATAGGACATGAAGGTACTGTGAATCCACCTCCGCCTCCGCCAAGTTCTCGCTCGCCGCTATGACTTCGCCGTGTCAAGCTCCGAGATTGGTTAAATCAAAGCCTAACAATTATAAACTTGGCCCTGAAATGGTTTGGCCCAATAAGAAAAATTGACTAAATTACCCTAAC
>JAKUCM010005769.1:0-18750 GCA_023374145.1 Lepidium sativum
CTCTCTCTTTTCCTCTTCTGGTTCCAATAAGTGGTATCAGAGCAGTTTCTTCAAAGAGAGTGAGAATGAGTGACAAAGACGGAATGCCCATTCCAAATTTTGATGGAGATTATGAACATTGGTCCATGCTCATGGAGAATCTTCTAAGGTCCAAAGAGTGGTGAAGCTTGATTGAGATCGGAGTTGTGCAGCCAAAGAGAAACATAATCTTGACTGGAGTTCAAAGGACAGAGCTGGCGGAGAACAAGATATCAGATCTCAAGGCGAAGAACTACTTGTTTGCCTCTATTGATAAGACAATTCTGAAGACTATAGCAAAGAAGGATACGGCTAAGGATATTTGGGAATTTATGAAGGTCAAATATCAGGGAAACGAGAGAGTAAGAAGTGCTCAACTGCAGCGGCTGAGAAGGGAATTTGAAGTTCTGGAGATGAGAGATGGAGGAATGATCACTGAGTACTTCTCCAAGGTAATGATCGTCGCCAATAACATGAGAAGTCTGGGAGAAAGTATACCTGATGCAAATGTGGTGGAGAAAATTCTCCGAACTCTCACAGAAAATTCCACATACATAGTATGTGCGATCGAAGAGTCCAATGACATCAGGGAGTTATCAGTCGATGAGCTGCAGAGTCGGCTGCTGGTGCATGAGCAGAACCTTACCAAGCACACGAGGGAAGATCATGCCTTACGGACTGAAGGCGGAAACAGAAGAGAAGGGTCATCTCCGAACAGAGGAAGGGGAGGATACCGTGGGTGGAGAAGCCAACAGGGACGTGGTTCAAACAAGAATCATATAAAGTGCTTCAAGTGCCACAAAATGGGTCACTACAAGAGTGAGTGTTCGAGCTGGGAAGGTGCATCTAACTATGCAAAATTTGAGGAAGATGTTTTGTTAATGGCTCAGGTTGTATCAGATGATGCAGAAGAAGAGAAAGTGTGGCACCTGGACTCCGGGTGCAGCAACCACATGTGTGGTAACAAGGACTGGTTTCTCGACTTAGACAGAAGCTTTTGTCAACAATTCAAGCTAGGAAATGATAGACGGATGCAAGTGGAAAGGAAAGGGCAATCTCCGTCTGGGTATCAATGGAATAAACCAGGTAATCTCCTCCACTTACTACGTTCTAGGACTGAAAACAAATCTACTGAGCGTTGGCCAGCTTCAACAGAAAGGTCTTATGATCACCTTTGATGACGGACACATGTGAAGTGTGGCACAAGCAGCAAAAGAGAGTTCTCATGCAATCAAAGATGACTACAAACAGAATGTTTGTATTCACGGCAAAGGTGTTAAGTGTTGGTGCTGATTCTCAAGACAAGCTCTTCCAGAGCTCAGTTGAAACGGAAGAAAGAATCTGGCACAGTAGGTTTGGACACCTAAATCAGAATAGTTTGAAGAAGCTATTTGAACATGAGATGGTCAGTGGAATGCCTAGAATTACTGTGAAAGAAGGTGTGTGTGAGGTATGCATGAAGGGAAACAGAATCGCACCAATATTCCGAAGCAAAGTAATTGGCAAGCAAGCAAGGGCTTGAGCTTGTACACAACAACTTCTGCGGTCCAATTTCACCTGTTTTAGAGAGTGGTAAAAGGTATGTGATCAATTTCATTGATGACTATAGTCGCAAATGCTTTACATACCTTATGACAGAAAAATCAGAAGCATTCAAGGCCTTTAAGGGAATTCAAATCAGCTGCAGAGAAAAAAATAGGAGAAGTATTGGCGTGTCTGAGAAATGACCGCGGAGGGGAGTTTTAACTCGAGGGGAATTCGATGATTTTCTGTGCCAAAAAAATGGGATTAAAAGGCAGCTCACAGCAGTGTACACACCCCAACAGAATGGGGGTGGCAGAGAGAAAGAATAGAAGCATTATGAATATGGTGAGATGCATGCTCTTTGGGATGAAAGTACCTCTGAGATTCTGGCCAGAAGCAGTCCAATATGTTGTACACATTCTGAACAGATCACCGACAACAATTCTCGGAGACGTAACTCCAGTAGAGAAGTGGAGCAAACGCAAACCTTCAGTTGATCATCTCAGGGTCTTCGGTTGTGTTGCCTTTGCACTAGTACCATATGAAAGAAGAGTGAAGCTTGACGAAAAGAGTGTGAAATGCGTCATGTTTGGCGTCTGCAAGGAGTCAAAGGCGTATAGGCTGTACTCACCTGCAACTAAGAAGATAATCGTGAGTAGGGACGTAATATTTGATGAAAGAGAGGCGTGGAACTGGGAAGAAAAAACAGAAGATGACAAATTCATTTCTATTTTTGGACAAGAAGAAGAAGAAAGTGAGAACGCTGTGGGAACAAGTGAAGAGACACAGAATGTTAATGATGCTGAGATAGAAAGGAAAGAACAAGAAGGCGACATGACTGTTGAAGAAGAAACAACAAATCAGCCACAAACGAGTTTTGAGCAGAAGAGGAACAGGAAGGGTGTTATCAAAACCTGCATGGATAAAGGGATTATGAGTGTAGACTCACAGAAGAAGAAGAATATGTTGCCTTACTTGTAGAGGAAGGAGGACCCAGTCAGGTTTGAAGAAGCAGTAGTACACGAGAAGTGGAGAAAGGTGATGGAGTCAGAAATCAAGTCAATAGAAGAAAATGGTACCTGGGAACTTGTTCACTTACCCCGCATGAGCTAAGGTCGTCGGTGTCAAGTGGGTGTATAAGACAAAGTTCAACGAGAAAGGTGAAGTGGACAAATTCAAGGCCAAACTTGTAGCCAAAGGATTCCATCAAACTCAAGGGGTAGATTTCCATGAAGTATTTGCTCTAGTGGCTCGGTGGGACACAATAAGATTGATTCTGTCTTTAGCCGCACAAAGAGGATGGAGTGTGTATCAATTGGACATCAAAAGTGCGTTTCTCCATGGTGATTTACAAGAAGATGTGTACATTGAGCAACCTACGGGGTTTGAATCAGAGGAGAGAAAGATGGTCTATAAACTAAAGAATGCGCTGTATGGCCTAAGGCAAGCACCGAGGGATTAGTACAGCAGAATTGAACATTATTTTCTCCGCGAAGGCTTCAGGAAGTGCTATTGTGAGCACACTATGTTCTTAAAGGGAGTAAGGAGCAGTATTCTAATAATTAGCCTTTATGTAGACGATCTGATTTACACGAGTAACTCAGAAGAGTTGTTAGATGGTTTCAAAGTTTCAATGAAGAAATAATTTGCTATGACAGACGTATGAAGAATGAAATACTTCCTGGGAGTGGAGGTAATACAGGATGAAGAAGGGTCTTTATCAATCAAAGAAAGTACGCTGGAAATGTATTGAAAAGGTTCGGGATGGAGGAGTGTAATGCTGTCAGAAATCCGACTGTTCCAAGTAATAAACTGAAAAAAAGGGGCGATGGAGCTGCAGTTAATCCAACTTTCTTCAAACAATTAGTTGGAAGTCTGAGGTACTTGACAATTGCAAGGCTGGATTTAATATACTCGGTGAACCTTGTGAGCAGATACATGGAAGAGCCAACTGAACAGCACTTGTTAGCTGCAAAGAGAATCCTTCGGTATGTGCAAGGAAAAATTAAACTTGGAATTCAATATCGACGTGGTGAAGAAGATGAGTTGCTAGGATATGTGGATAGTGACTACGCAGGAGATGAAGACGACAGAAGAAGCACCTCAGGATATGCTTTCATGTTCGGGAAAGGAGCTATCTCGTGGGCTTCAAAGAATCAAGCAATTGTCACTTTGTGCACTACTGAAGCAGAGTTTGTGGCTGCAGCAAATGGAGCTTGTCAGGCACTTTGGCTGAGGAACATGTTAGAAGAGATTGGCTATGATCTAAGAGAGAAGACAGTGTTGTTCTGTGACAATAGCTCCACAATCAAACTCTCGAAAATCCAGTCTTACATGGCAGAAGCAAACATTCATGTAAGATTTCACTTTCTTCGAGAGCTGGTCAACAATGGAATAATAGAGCTAGAGTACTACTCTACTCAGGAGCAACTGTCAGACTTGATGACAAAAGCGGTGCAAGCTCGATGTGTTCGAAAAACTGAGGAAGTTGCTGGGAGTATGTCAGAAGAAGGAGTAAACTAAAATTCTAGGAGTTTCAGTTTAGGGAGGAATTGATGAATAAAATTAGCTAGATCGTGAGTTAGCTAAACGTGTCCTAAGGTCGTTGTGTGTGTCTTAGAGTAGTCTGTTTGAGATTCTGATTTAGTCAAGTTTGAATAGGTCACTTCCTAGTTTGTAGGGATGTTAGTTTATGCTTCAACTTTTTTAAGAGTCTGTTAGAGAGTAGTATAAGAGTAGAGTCGATGTAACCTTTCACTTTGCAGCAATTTGTCGTATTATTCAGTTAAAAAGTTTGGTTCCAATAATCAGGGCATGAGTTCAAGTCTAACAATAGTAGTATCCCTGAAGGAGATTAAAGATGCAGTCTTCACGATTAATCCTCCTAGTGCTCCGGGTCCAAATGGTTTTACATGATTATTCTTTTGAAAATGTTGGCAAACTGTGGGTCCTCAAGTAAGCTTGGAAGTGCAGAAATTCTTTTCTCTTGGGACTTTTCCAAAAGAATGGGAATTATACTTATGTATGTATGATACCTAAAAAGGTAAATTCATCTGATATGGCGGATTATTGCCCGATAAGTCTTTGTTCAGTATTATACAAAGTGGTGGCCAAAATTCTGTCAAAAAGACTCCAGCGTTTCTTACAATAACTTGTATCTCCAACGCAATCAAGCTTTGTGGCTGACAGAATAATCACAGATAACATCATGATTGCGCATGAGATTGTCCATGCTTTGAAAGACGCACCCTTCAGTTACTCATCAATATATGGCGCTTAAGTCCGATATGTCTAAGGTGTACGATAGGATCGAATGGTCATTTCTTAAAGCGTTAATGGAGGCTATTGGTTCAGTTCGAGGTGGATTTCTTGGGCAATGTTCTCCGTGTCTTCGGTTACTTACTCGATGCTCATCAATGATAAACCCTTTGGACTGATTAAGCCGGAGCTACGGAGACCCTTTTCCTCTTCGTTCTTTGTACAGAGGCGCTCACGCATCTTCTTCACTCTGCTCAGAGGTTGGATTTGATCTCAGGAATGCGGTTTTGACCCTAGGTCCTTCCATTCACCAGATTCTTTCGCGGATGGTAGTTTATTCATCATTAAGGCAACAGTGGAGCATGCAAGGAATTTAAAAACAGATCTTGAGCACATATGAACAAGTATCAGGCCAATGTGTGAGGCTTAACAAGTCCTCAATCACCTTTGGATCCAAAGTCCCTTCTGAGGTTAAGTCTTTAAACAAGTATACCCTTAGCATTCTTAATACCGGTGGAGCTGGAATTTATTTAGGACTTCCTAAATGTTTTAGTGGTTCTAAAAAGGATTTATTGGCCTACATTCTTGAAAATGTTAAGTCTCGCATGACTGGTTGGTATGCGAAATCTCTGTCTTTAGGTGTAAAAAGACGTTGATTAAGTCTGTTGCTCTTGCAATGCCTATTTTTGCGATGTCGTGTTTCAAGCTGCCGCAAGCTACAATTTCTTCCTTGTCTTCGGTTATGGCTGACTTTTGGTGGAACTCTAATGAGAATATTCAGAAAATTCATTGGAATAGTTGGGAGAAATTGTGCTTACCAAAACATCTGGGAGGGTTGGGCTTTAGAGATCTTGCTTGCTTCAATCAAGCACTCCTTGCCAAACAGAGTTGGTGGTTGCTGCAGAATCCACAAAGTATCTTACTGCAGTTTTTAAAATCGAGGTACCACAAATCATCAGCCTTTCTTCAAGCTCAGTTAGTAGCTTTGGCCTTCTTTTGGGTGGAGAAGTATTCTCCATGGTCGTTCTTTGTTTGAAAATGGTTTTAAAAGGTCCATTTGTGATGGTAAAAGTATTCGGGTGTGGATTGATCTGTTGATATGGGATAAGTAGCTTCGGACTCCTTATAACAAAGAGACTATGTATAATCTCATTTTGAGAGTATAGTCCTTGTTTGACAAGAATACTAGTAGATGGAATAATGAAATGCTTCAGAGATGATATTTCAAGGATTAAGAAGCTCAAACCTGCTCCTTCTTATGAAGACTCGTGGTTGTGGTCTTTTAACAAATCTGCTGATTTCTCGGTCAAAACAACGTATTCCTTTGCGTGGGATCAAAACAAAAATCAGTTAAATTCTCAAGCAAAATCTCTACCATCCATTAACCCATTAAAAACGTAGATTTGGAGTAAGTTAGTAAAAACACAACAAACATAATATTTTTTTGAGTTTTTATCATACAATAAAATTAAAAGACATGTCGATTGTTATCAGAATATTAGATCCAAACCATGGAAATTTCGATAAACTTATTCAAACTATGCTCTCTTCGTCGAAATGTGACCTTCAGAATAAGTCAACACAAGATATATAGTCGTGAGAAAGAATTCGGAGGTAATAAGAAAGAATACAAGAGTGACAACAAATATTTATTTTGTCCTCATCAATTTCTAACGGAGTCTCTAACAAGGAAATCGAACTCTTTGTTATAAAACTTTTTTTTCTTACTCACGTTAAATGATTTTCAAATTAACTTCAGTTTCCGAATTTAACATAAAATTAAAGTCAAAGTCAAACTAAAAATCAGGGAACATCTAGAATTGTCCACATTAATTAAAAGGCTGCAATTTGGTCCATTTTGCCTACTCTATTGAAATTGAATCAAATTATTTTATACGTCAAAAGAATTCTTTTTCAACCATTATACTTATATCATATAAGTTTAATAATTTATAATCGGACCAATTAATTTAATATAGTGTCTGATTTCGGTGAAAATCTTTATTAACATTTATAACAAAATTTCACCTAACGACTTCCGCTACCGTTTGACGGACGAGAGATCCAATCAAGTAAACAAGCGGATTTCTCAACTAGCCGTTTAACGGACGTTATCGCACCAAGCTCCAAAGCTCCGGTTCGTATAAACCGAACCTCTATCCATGCCTAAATACGTATGTAATACTGTAAACACTTGTAGATATTTATAAAAACGCGCTCCCAAATATATTAATAGATTGGATTATATGTTTACTGATTTTTCAGACCGAACACGGATAAACAAAGCAAACAGGAATTGCAAGACTTTCCTTTGAGCTAAGGTTCCAGATTTCGAGAGAGCTATTCTTTTTCCCCTTCGAATTCCAGAATATTTTTGTAGGTAATGTTGATTCCTGTCGATAATTGTATTAGTCTTCTTTATTTATTGTTCAATTTTGTCTTTGGCCATTTGGATTTTCGTTTGTTGAATATTAGGGTTTGATTCTGGCGATCAAATCGTATCTATCTTTCTTCTTTGTCTTTTGATTGAATTTGGAAATTTTTCGATTAGGGTTGTTTGATTTATGGGAAATTCTGAAATTCTTGAAAAGCATAACCCTTTATACTCGCATTTTCAGATATATGAATTCATTGTTGTTCTTAGGTTTTCAAATTTCCTTCTATAAAGGGAGGCTTTGATTTTTGTTTTTTTAAACAGTATGTTATCTTCTTGTTACAGATATCATTGGTGCTAAAAATGGCCGATCATCTGACTTTGTGTACTGATCGTCTCATAACATCTGAGAGCTTGAACTCAGAAAAAGATTCTGAGTGTTCAGATTCTTTTGGAGGAAGTTCTTCCCAGCCTCAAGGCACCGACTTGGCTTCTTCATCTGTGCATGAAGCTGAGGAATATTACGCTGTTGCTGAAGAGGAAGAGCCACTTCTCCAAAATGTGGAGTGCCGTATATGCCAGGAGGAAGATACCATTAAGAACCTTGAGGCTCCTTGTGCTTGTAATGGCAGTTTGAAGGTAGAATTATTTAGTCTTATACAGACCATTGGATCTCATTGTTCTTTCGATCTTGAGGTATTTGTTTGGATGTTTCTAATTGAGTTTTGATTACGCAGTATGCTCACCGCAAGTGTGTACAGCGTTGGTGTAATGAGAAAGGCGACATAACTTGTGAAATATGCCACCAGGTAATCGATCTCTCATACTCTGCTGACAGATCTTGTATCTTTTAGTTAATTTATTACCAATCTAGGTTAGTTAGGGTACCGCAAAATATGCGAGTTTAATCCAACTTTTGGAGATTGAAACGAATGAAAAGTAATCCATGTTTTCATTTCGGTAATACTATCGTTATAAATATATTACGTACCTGTCCTGAATTTGATTTATTGATTGTTTCTTTTTACTTCTGGGAACTATTTTAGTTTAAAATGGTTCATCTTATTGCTACTCAGGTGCTTAGTTAACTTAGCTAATTTACTGTTGTCAACGACAAGAGAATCCTGATTTCAACTTCTAAAATGTTTCTTTTTGGAACAGCCTTATCAACCTGGATATACAGCTCCTCCTCCCCCTCCTCCTGATGAAACTATAATTCACATTGGGTAAGTTTTCTGAGTCTATGCTTCTGGCCAATTTACTGATTTGAATAGCAAACTGACACTGGAGTGGTAAATAACTTGTTTAAACAAAGAGAAATATGCCTTGTTGATTTGTTGTGCTGCTTGTGCAAGTGGATTATTCTTAACCATTTATAACAAAATTAATATCTTTTTAATATCCTATCAACCTAACAAAGTAATGAATGACCTGTGTTCATCATCCGTTTTCTTAAGTTTATCTTACTTTGGTATGGTTTGTGTTATGGAGAATTACCCTCTTCTGTACCAGATTTGTCTGATAGATATTGATAACAAACATTTTATGCAAGTAAGATTCTGAAAAGTGGTTTACTTATTGGTAACATCATGAGAAAGATAATACGTTTCAAACATCTCCATATTGATTATACATTTCCTTGCTGCCATTTATTAGTTTTTAATCTTTGCATATAGTTAAGTATTTCTCTGTTTTTGTGATTATGTCGTTGATTCTGGGCCTCATAATTCTTGACCTTTATCTGTTGTTGAAATCGCATCTTGCAGTGACAATTGGGAGAACGGAGTTCCCTTGGACTTAAGCGACCCACGAATTCTGGCAATGGCTGCAGCAGAACGTCATTTCTTGGAAGCTGACTATGATGAGTATTCTGAATCTAACTCGAGCGGAGCTGCCTTTTGTCGCTCTGCTGCTCTCATTGTAAGCTTGCTTTTCTTTCGATCATCTTGTTGAGAATATGGTTTCTTACCATGTGAAACTGGATGCGTGTTTTATTCCCTGTCTAATCTCTCTATCTTCAACTGTATATCCTTGCTAAATGACAGCATTCTACTTCTTTAATGGCAGCTAATGGCACTTCTACTGTTACGAGATGCACTAAATCTCACAACTAACTCAGATGACGAAGATGATCCAACTGCCTTCTTCTCTGTATGAACAGCTTTACTTACTTTCCATGTCTTCTTCATACAGTTCTTTCTTGTTGATGATTGATTTGACTCTTTTTCTTGCTCTCCTATTCAACAGCTTTTCCTTCTTCGTGCTGCTGGTTTTCTCCTTCCATGTTACATCATGGCTTGGGCCATCGGTATTCTACAACGCCGGCGGCAAAGACAGGTTTGAACACAAATACATTCCCTGTATCAAACTGTTAAATCGAAAGCTGCTCAATCTAACAGACAAGGCAATGGACCGCTTTTGTTTCTATGAAATCAGGAAGCAGCGGCTTTAGCTGCAGCAGAAGTTGCTTTCATGATACACGGTGGTGGACCACAACGCAGGGGACTGCATTTTGCCGTAGCGCCGGAGCCACCAATATCCAGCCCAACACCAGCAGTCTGATCTTTCCCATCAATGAGTCTCCAGTAATAGTATTAGACAAGACCTTGAACTTGGTTGTGAGAACTTCACCTACTTATGCTTTTTTCTCATGTTATTATCTTCATCATATGTTTGTGTTCTCCGAATCTGTTAAATGTTTATTTCGGCTCCCAAATGTCGACACAGAGCTCTCTGACGGCATTATGTACAGTCTTTTCTTATCATCATGATGTTATTATATAGATATAATTTTATCATTTTTATTTATATTATTTTGATCAACCAAAAGTAAATAAATATCCAGGGCAATTTCGCAGAGTTAATTGAGAGTCGTGTCTTTACTGATTTCGACTCCATATTCATATTAGTTTTACACTTTGTTTGATAGAAAGCGATGACACGAGACCGAAGTTTCTCTTGAATCAGTTTCATTAGCAATTAAGAAGCAGGGAACGGTAGCCAAAGCAATCAAAATTTATGTTCACTTGCTCTCCTCTTTAGTTGTTCTGTGAGTAGAGTCAACGTTGACGCCAAAAGAAACTCTGATTGTTGCTCTTTAAAATATTACCGTGTTATTGCGAATAACATGCAATAACTCATTACCTCTATGCAACTGGTAGGGAGTTAGTATTAGTAAGTCTTGTACTGGTTAAAAGGGGTTCTTAGTGTCTGTTTGGTTTGATGAATTTTGATCAATGTATGCCATTTTTATGCTTACAGATCCGAAAGTTACATGAGGTTTAGGTGTCCATATATATATATATATATTCGGTCAATTACAGTCTGCTTGTTTCAGTAAGGTTTTACGTATGTTATTTTAATAATGATAATTACAGTAATGTTAGTAGCTAGATAAGATATTCACAATCAAGACTGATCTGAACTTTAATTAACACGTCAAGTTCAAAAATTAAGGTAATAACCAAATAATAAAACAGAGAAGACAACCGATTGATAACTGAAATTTTGGCAAATACTTATTATAAAATAGAACAAGATAATTAAGAAACTAAAAAGGTGACTCAAGAGTGTTTGAAAAATATAGATGTTTTAATAGTAGGAATAGGTAAGGGAAGAAAATTTGGTCGCAGAAACAACTTTAAATTCCGAAGTTCAGCTCCAGACCGAATTGGGTAAAACAATAACAATTGCCTGATGTCTCGAACAAAACATTAACTGGAATAAAGTCAAATATGTGATGTTAGCATTGGGCAATTGAGAAACAATGCCAATATGAATTACTTATTATCCATAAAATTAATTTCTTCTCTTTAGCTAAGATATAAGCAAGTAAATAGTGTACATACGTGGTATAGCTAAGTGATTGGACCCCCATGGGTCTTCAATTTTCAGAATTGCGTGCACGTAAATTTTCTCATCTTTCTTCAAAGTTTCACCATCACCAAAACACAGACATATGGATAACCATTTACCATCCCGTAAGTAACCCCTAAGAAACAACTTGAGAATGTTCTAGTTAAATAAAATCTAGCTCTCTTACAAGGCTGGCTTAGAGGGCAAGCAGGTGAAGCGGCCGCTATTTTTTAGGTGCATATATTTTATAAAAAAGTTTTAGTTATATATATATATATATCTATCTATTAATATGGATAAACTTTAGTTTGTAGGTACCCTTAAGTAAGAATAATATTAGTTGAGTTTTTTAGATAAACTAATTGTTAGAGGACTTTTTAATAATTGTTAAATCTTCTTAATAATTGTTAAATCTTATGTTAGAAAACAATTTAATGAAACCTAAGGAAGATGAATAGTCGATGACTCTCTCGTGAAAGATCTCATCTTGCTCTTGGCCTCTTGCTACAGACTATTCTTTCACCTTCTCCTTCTTCAGAGTTTTTAGTTATAGAATTCAACTCTTTTTTTTAGTTCATTCAACAAATTCATCAATTATCAATGGATCATTATCTTCAAGTTTTCGTAAAAAGGTATGTCAGTATGTGTAGTGATGTATTAGTTATTACTTAATTAGAAAGAAGAAGACGAGTGATCAATTGATCATAGATTTGCTACTAAAGTAATAAAAAATGATAAATTATTCATAAAAGAATCAAAGAAAATAGTTTAAGTTTCTTTTAGTCATCTTGGTGAGTGGTGACTTGGTCAAGCACAAGCACTAACAGTGCTGGGCACTAAATCCAAAATAGCTTATGTCACTATCTGCTATTTAGACAATTGATGATGTTATATTGCTATTGTATCGGTTTTACACATAATCGTTTTTCTGTGCTTGAAGTTTTGCTGTTTTGGACAGGTGGATTATTAAATTTGATTATTGTTTCTGTGCAGACAGGTGTGTGCATAGAACATCAAAAGCAAAAGCAAAATGCCACCGTCGGGAGTAAGCATACATCAAGTCACTAGAAGGTTTCATGTTCAGGTATGTAAAGAAAGTTAAGAGTACCGAACTTGAGAATTTAGCTACTCAAAGAGAAGAAAATGAAGATGAGCATGTAGATGATAATTCAGAATAGTGAGCTTCAGAATTCAGATGAATGTAAAGAGACTCATCAAGATGAGACTGAAAATCAAGGTGAAGAGGAAAAGGAACAGCAAGAGAAAGATATATCTGATCCAGGAAATTGGGAAAACGTTGATATGGGATTGAGGGATTTGTTGGTTGAAAAGGATCCTATGATAAGACTATCAAGTCATTATCAGTTTCCGAAAGACAGTCTAGGTATGCATTTTTCGCATGCGTTCTACACAAGAGACATGGTAAACGGAGAAAAAAAAAAGGTGATGGTTGATATACTCAAAAGCTTTGGAGAAACTTTTTCGTTTCTGCTGCAAGTTATTTAAGCATGAAAAAGTTGGTGGTAACTTAACAACCACGAGGTATAATGATTGGAGAAACTTTTCAAAAAGGCAGAAAGAATATGAAGTTTCAAATGATCATGTTATATCCATGACACGTTGGAAAGAGTTGGAGTTGAGATTACAGAAAAATCAGAACATTGATAAGTATGTTCAAGAAGAATTAAATAAAGAGCCAGCCATTGGAGATAAGTGTTATTGAGAATATTTGCAGTGGTGAAACTCTAACTCAAAGAAACCTGGCCTTTCGTGGAGATAACGAGAAACTTGGTCAAGCGAATAATGGAAATTTTGTGGGTCTTATCAAGATGATTGTTGAGTTTGATGCAATGATGAGGGAGCATGTTAGACGAATTAAGAAGAAGGAAATCTACGCCCATTACCTTAGTCACACAATTCAGAATGAAATGATTGAAATGCTTGCTAGGGAGATCAAAGTTGTGATCATAAAGAAGATCCATGATTCGAAGTATTTCTCCATAATTCTTGATTGCACTCCGGATATTAGCCACAAAGAGAATGACTTTGGTTATCCGATGTGTGGATGTCTCTACAATGTCAACCAAGATCAAGGAATTTTTTTTGACATTTTGATTGTCAAAGATAAATCAGGCGAAGGGCTTTTTGCTTCACTCCAAGATGCATTAGTGGACTAGAGTTAGACATTGGTGATGTGAGAGGACAGAGATACGACAATGGATCCAATATGAAAGAAAATAACAAGGGAGTTCAAAAGAGGTTGTTAGAAATTAATCCAAGGGCATTCTTCACACCATGTGGTTGTCACAATCTTAATCTTGTGCTATGTGATATAACATCTTCTTGCACAAAAGTTGTGTCTTTTTTCGGAATCGTTCAAAGGATATATTGCTTATTTTCTTTATCAACAAATAGGTGGGATATTTTGACATAGATGGTTAAAGGAGTAACCCTTAAATCTTTGCATCGGATACGATGGGAAATTCATGTTGAAAGTGTCAGAGTAATAAAGTTTCAAGCCTTAGAAATCAAAGAAGCATTACTTTACTTGGCTGAAAGTAGTGACGACCCAGGAACACGAAGTAATGCTGAATCCCTTGCTCTAAGTGAAACACATGGAATTGAAGGTTTTGAGTTCTTGTTTGGTATGGTTATTTGGTATGACTTTCTTTTTGTTGTCAACACAGTAAGCAAGAGTCTGCAATCAGAAAAAAATTGATATAGATGCTGCTATTCACCACTTGAAAGGGCTTGTATCATATTTTCAAAAATATCGGGAGACAGGTTTTGAGGAAGCAAAGGCTAAGGCTAGGAAAATTGCAGCTGATATGGAGATTGAAGCTGAATTTCCTGTGAAAAAGTGTATTGTTAAAAGGAAAAAAAACTATGATGAAGACACAGAGGTTGTTGATGAAAATGTGTTATTATCAACGGAGGAAAACTTCAGGATTGATTACTTCAACACAATCATGAATCAAGCTCTAGTTTCTCTGGAATCCAGGTTTGAAAAATTCCAAAGGTATGAACAAACTTTTGGGTTTTTGTTTGATTTAAAAAGACTATCAGCCGCAAGTGAGGACAATTTGAAGGCATCATGTTTGAACTTGGAAGCTTCTTTAAAGAATGGTACACATTCAGACATTGTTGGTGATGATTTGTTTATGGAATTAAAGATTCTCAGATAATCTTTACCAATGGAAGTTCATAAGCCTATTGAAGTGCTTGATTTTTTGAAAGAGATGGAGGATTGTTATCAGAACACTGAAGTTGCTTATTGCATATTATTGACTATTCTAGTATCAGTCACCACCGCTGAAAGAAGTTTTTCAAAGTTGAAGCTGATAAAAAATTATTTGCGGTCTACCATGTCACAAGAGAGATTGAATGTGTTGGCTTTGTTGTCGATTGAGACAGGTATGGTTGAAAAACTTGACTTTTTAAGTTTAATGACCGATTTTACAGGGAAAAATGCAAAAAGAACTGTATTTCAATAAAACAAATTTTAACTTTTTTTCTTTCTATAAACAGTTTATGAAGTTGTATTATCTAGTTTTAACATATGTTTTTTATATCATTTTTAGTTTTTAATAAAAAAACATAATTTTTTTATTTATTTAGGGTGGTCCAAATCGTTCATCCGACACTGCTCTCTTATATATGTAAACATGTACATGGATATGTGTGTCTGTATATTTATAGTGTTACCATTCCTTTCCTCCCATTGAAAAGCTGTTTGATACGTGAAGATTCTCTATGATGTCAAAGAAATTTTTAATAGTGAAAGAGAATTTGGGAGTAGGAAGTTTCACATCTAACGAAAGAACTTCCCATTTAGTTGGAGGTGAAACAACAAAGATATCAACACCAAACTCACAATGATCTCTCGTAAAGCGGTATCCATTTTTTTGTCAGTGAATGTATCAAGTGAAAGCACTTGTGAGAATCCTGATGTCGTTCTCAATGTATTGAATGGTTTTGGATCCACATCAGCATTAAATAGTTATTTACATGTATGGTATGTATATTAGAGAATAAAAGCAAAGATAGATGAATATACCTACTTTGAATGGTAAAGTATTTGTTTTGCTTTTGTTAAAAACAAAAAATCTACGCTTCGATTGGTAATTGCATAATTGACGTATAATCTAAAGCGATTCTATCAAAATTTTACCAATCAGCATAATATGCATAATAGCTTCTAATGCGATTATGCAAGTATTTTTTTCCTGAAAACTACAAAGGAAAATCCATTAGGCAAATACACATGGTTTTATTGTTTATTTGTCTAAGCAATAGAAAAACAAAACAAAATGATATTTGCCTATTTTATATTGTTCCATAGATTTTTTTTAATAAGTAATCTTTATAACTATAGATAATTGCACATGTGAATTCAAACATGTAATTAAATATTTAACATATGACTAATATATATCCAATTGATGGTGAATTTAACTATTTTTATAATATTTAGCAATTATTATTTTTAAAATAATCTTTTCAAATATTTAGTAAAATTCCACCAAATTAATAGTTAAATTATTTTTAAGTATAGTTGATTTTAACTGCTACATTCCACCAAAAAAATAAATAAAAGTTTCACTAGATTCTAGATTCAACGTAATTATGATGTTACTGTTTACACAATGATTTGACTGTCCATGTTAGTGACTTTCGTTTAGCTCGACTATTAGAGGTGCATCTACAAGCTGAATATTGGTTGTTATAATTGTGCGTTATGAGTTGGTTACGACTAATTACGGTTTAGTTATTAATTGGTTCAATATCATTCACTGTATATAGAAGCTATAGCTCTCTTGTACAAAATTAACTTGAATCAATGAAATTCCTTTATAACATTCTGAGATTCTCTCTACAATATCTGATATCGGCTTCTCAAATTCAACCATGAGTTTATTTAGTTATTTTAATCAACTAAGCTTAGATGGAATCCGATGAACCATTGCAGACAATGACAATGATTTGGTTATCTAATTTCATTTTTGTGAAATATGCTGCAGAATATGGAGTGGGTGGACAACCAAATCGGCGTTGCCGGAAAGAGTATTGGACATTGCAAAAACAAATCCATGCTTCAAGTTAGTCACAGAGTTGGCCTGACTCTGGTTTTGGAGGTGGGACTTAGGTGTTGCGAGGAATCTTCTAGGAACAGGTTGGCAACGAATGAAGCCAGAAAAGAGTTCATCTTAATCAGAGAAAAGTGCTTTATAGCCAGACAAACAGCTAGATGTTTAAATGTCTTTATCGTTTCATCTACAAACTTTGAAACCTACTTAAGAGCACTTTAGTTGAAGCCTATATAATGATTTTCATAATCTGTAGTTTTTACCTGTATAAATCAAGCCAATGCTTGCAGGATATTGTTCCAATATGAATGCTTGTATTGTATACAGACATTGTATGCATGTTGTGTTAGCAGATTTTATGATTGCTAAACCAATCTATGTTGTCATTACATTCCCAGTTCTATTTGATTATTGTAAAAAAAATCGTACTAAAAAGTCTGAATTTTTCTATATCTATGCTTTTTTACTCAGTGATCAGTATGTATGAGGCTTTAAAATCCTTGATGACCAATATAAGTTTTAAGGGAGTATAGGGGACAATTCAGGGTCCTAATAATTTATCTCTATGAATTTCCCTTTCCTAGGACTACAAGTGACTATAAATAAATAAGACACTCATGAATATTTTACTGACTTCATTGACCAATCAGTTCTTCCATTAATGTTAAAGCAGCTTGGAACACTGTCATGTTATAGTGTTTTGCTAACCACAAATCAAAAGTGGGTTTCAGCTTAGCGAAGGTATGTAATATGTATCATGAACATTTTTTAGAGAGAGAAAAAATCTAGTTGCTCTTCACCATAACTGTCTTTATAAACTCCATAACTGTTGAAACCAATTGACTCTGATGTTTGGTATAACAATGATTATCTCCTTCCACGATTTCCAGCTTGTGGTTGGGTATGATCTTTGCAAACTCTTTCGCATCTTCTACAGGTATTACCTCGTCAGTCGATCCATGAACCGTCAACACCCTGCCATTACAATCAATCATGGTTTGTTTATATCCCAAACATGTTAAAGGGAGCTCGATGAATCTCACCTGCATTCTTTGTCAATCTTTTGGCAAGCTTCATGCATATCAGTGTTTAACCTTTCCATTAAGCTCTCCTCGGTAACACGGTACCCAGAATTTCCTGTTAAGAGACCAGCACATTGATAAAGAAACTACACTTCTGATATAAGATAGCGCATGGGAACAGAAGGATGATAACAATACCATTTCCAACATATATGAATCCTTGTTGCTTAATTCTTTCCAAAAAATCTTCTCCAAGACGCTCTCTTATGCCTTTTTTGAGATCATATCGTCCTGAGAGATTGATAACATTGTGTATATCGCGAAACTTGGAAGCATAGAGGAGGACCACATCACCTCCTTCAAAAGTTGAGCGGTCAAAATAAGTTTAGTTGTTGGAATCAGATTCAGCCCTTCCGTGAATCTATTGCTAGAGGGAAAAGATAGAACGGTCCTAGTTACCTTTACTATGCCCGAGAATTATAGTAACCACACGGTTTATGTTAGAGAAGTATTGAATAACAGAATGTAGATCATCAGCTTCATAGTTGTAGTTACCATACTGGAAACTGCCTTCACTTTCTCTGCAACAATGAAAGCGTCTTAACCCCAAAATCAAAATCTATATCAAAATAAAATCCAAATTCTACCATTGATAACGCAAGAAAAAGAAACATACCCATTCCCAGAAAAATCAAAACGAAAAGCGCTAATCCCTTCTTTCTCTATAGCAGCAGCCACATTTTTCATAACTGGGTCATTCTGCATAATTTCATAAGCCAAACACAAGTTAATTCATACATAACCACCATACGCAACCACACACGTCATGATGAGTGAACCTTTGGCATACAAACTACTAATTAGCTAAATGGTTAAGAACCAGTTATCAAAAACAGATATGATATCTGTCAAAAGATTTTCAGTTATTCAGTAATTTATAACCTTTCAAAACACTTATTATATAAACAAGAAATCCCTTGAAGTCGTACTATCGAATTGAGAAAAGAAAACAGCTTGAGGAGTCTTTGGCTTCAACAGATATGAATTTTGCCATCAACATTCAAATAGATTTTAATCTCACCCATTGTCTAAAAACAAGTTAGATCATACGTAACTCCCATCATATTCTATATACATTATACATGTTAGTAACTAGGACAACAACAAGGCTTATGAATTCAAGAGCCAGCTAACAAAAAAAAGAACATGAAAACTTACTACGAGGATAAAAAAGCATTTCAAAGATCATATACATACTGCAAACTATAGTAATATTCCCAATTATTCAGTACTGTAACATCCAAATCACTTAATGTATGAAACGATCGAATAGAATAAACCCCTTCAAGTCAGTACTATCTAATCGGAATAAAGTAACCAACTTAAGGGTTTTTTTGGCTTTAGCTGATTGATATTCATATTGATTCCAATAAATTAACTTAACTCGATATTCATAATGAAGAAAGATTTTAAACAACCAAGAAGCCTAGCTACTAATGGCAAAACCTGTAATTACTGTACAAAATAAACGAAATTAAGTCACATTCTAACCTTGTTTGATCGAAATCCATGGCACAAGACCACAAGGTCTTTTGAACCAGTTTCATGAAGC
>JAKUCM010005770.1:0-35205 GCA_023374145.1 Lepidium sativum
CACCTAGTTTAATTAACTACGAAAAATCGAGCCGAACTTAGGCATTAGAATGAAATCGGAGGTGCTAATATTTTATTTAAAAAAAGGCAAACGAAAGATGGAGAAAAACGAGATCTATCCAGCTAAATATATATAATGAACGGTGTATATACGACTTGGACCAATGAAATCAAATTAAAGTGGATCTAAGGAATGGTCTAGTTCAGGTTATTGTCTCCTTCAAAGGCAAATAGATTGATTATGACCAAATTTTACCATAATTAAATTAATTTTTTAAACTAATTTGGTACGGATGTTGATGTCTTTATAAAATAAATTAAAAAAATAACCAATACATATACGCATATAAGTGAAAGTGGGATCCAACTCGATCGATCTCCTGCGGACATTTTATAAATATAGAAATAATAAATTAATTTTGGTATTTTGCAAATGTGGGGGACATTGGTAAAGCCTGATAAGTGATTTGTTCTTGATTTTCTACTGTTTGTTTATTAGTATTATAATGGTACCAAAAGCAGATTTTTTAATATAAAAATTGAATGGATGTTGTTTTTGTATACAAAGGTGATATGGTTACGTAAGAGAGACAATTTGATAAGTAAGTGGGTGGACGTAATACGCGGATTTGCTTTTCAAATTTATAACCAATACTTTACTCTTATATATTTACTCATATATTAAATTAAAAAAAAACAATATTGAAGGTTAATTTTCTTCTTGTGCCGAATTGCTCGATCATTTTGCCGGTTGATAATTTGTTTATATACAAACAATAGTTTTAAAAGGTGTACTTGTAAACACTGATTTCAAGTCACCGAGAACAGTAAACTTAATGTTGAGAATTTATTGTTTAGTGATAAATTAAATAGTCTAATAGTATAATGGTAATGATGAGTAATTGAAAGAAAAATGTATCTAAATAATTATAAATTTTATTCTAGGATTATGTAAAAGAAAACTATAACTCCCCATTTTCTGTTTTGCAGCTTCAAAATATATGCTTAGAAAATACAAAAACCACGAAATGATAAAAATATATAATATAATTCTTCATAACTACTATCAAATTTTTAAAACTATAATAATTAATATTTCAAACTAAAGTGTTGTAACACAAAATTTAAATTTGTTAGTTCTTAGTGATATAATATATGTAATTGCGAAAAAAACTTTAAATATTTTACATAAATTTATATATATATATATATATATCACATATTACTTTTATTTAGTTATTTGATTTGTATATTATAAAATAGAGGCTAAAATTCTAAAATAAAACGAGTTTGAAAGTTTTTGTTTTGCATAAAACCTTTTATTTTACTAGTTAGTGTGATTTTAATTTGTGTGCTACAGCTGGTTGTATACAACACTAATGAATTATATAACCGGTCCCTAAACATAGTAATTAAATTTGGAAAATATAATAATGGACGTAATTAATGTTCCTTGGAATATTTATAATCTTCCAAATTAGTGGCTCATTTGATTCTACAATTGTAATGGATAAAATGATTGCTTTTGAAGAATTTACTTTATTTTTTCCCTATGATATGTAAGATCAAATGATCATAGTAACATGACATTTTCCATTGGGTTTCTTTGTAAGTTCAGAAAACACTATAAACCTACATTTATGTTTTGTGATGTGTGTATGTGCGTTTGGGATCCATAGAGATTTTTCTTACATAAAATTAGATCAATAGTTATAAATATACACTAAAATCAGTTTTGCCATATATGTCATCCAAACTGAAAAGTATTCACATTTTTATATATAGCGATCCAGCTACTTTTTGCAATTTTACAATTAGCAAATTAGTCTCCATGAGCTATAAGAATTATGCTTTATTTTCTTCAATGTTGTAGCACTTGGCATATACTGATTACTAGCTAGTCAGAATATCGACCAATTTTCTTATAATTATTATCTTTGTTCATATTCTTTTAAGTGATGTTTTAAAAAAAACTGGTATGAGATTATTTGATTTTTCCAGTTTTTAATGTAATCATTAAATTTCATATATATTGACCATTTAGATTATGCAGATTAATTTTTAATTGGTTGAATTTTTTTTTCAACTTGAAATTTTATTATAAAAGGGAAGTGAAACTTCAAAAACACAAAAAGCTGAAAATACATGTGTATTTTCTAAAACTATGAGCAATAAAATTAGCTTTACAATTCAGAAAACAAAAAAAACATAAAAATAAAACAAAAAACGAGAATTTTAACTTCAAAAATCTTCTAAGTAAACAATATTTTTAGTTGAAAAAATAATAATAATTTTTTTCTTAATTTATATAATAAAAATATTATATATTGTGAAACAAACGGAGTATATATTTTGTTTTCCAATAAAAGAATGTACTTAATAATAGAATGATTATGGTGAAAATGAAACTGTATTTATTTGTGTCAAATACTACTAGATAGACAAAAAAGGGTATGTGTCGACCCGCGACTTTAAAAACCAAGACCCTAATAATGAAATAATTAAATTATATGTTCCAGAAAATTACTTGGTTGCAGAATATACACGTATAAATGTATATGTTCCATCTTCTTCAAGTCGATGTTTATCGGATTCGATGTTAATTTATGATGATAATGATATTTTGTATTTTCGTCCACACGAGTGAATTGGAGAATTAAAGCTTGAAAATCAAAATCTTAAGAAAAGAAAAAGATAAGGAATGTCAATTTCATTGATATAAAAGTACTATTATTAATAAAGCAAAATTCACTAGAGACATGAATCAAACAAGAGGAAATGTATGCGTTTAGCTTCTGTAGATGAAATTCTTTGTCGGTAGATGTTTGATCCCAAGAAGCTGTTGATCAAGATCTTATGAATTACTCAAATTTTATATAAAGATCATATATTTTAACAGAAAATATATATATATTAACGAAGATCATAATTAAAATTAGTGGAAATCGGTGAAAATAAACAAGAATCATCTTAGTTATACAATCAATCCTAATTTAGATTTTTTTAATTATTTTTTTATTTTAACGAACTTTTTCAAATATAATCAAGTAACATACAATGAACGAAATACATAGTTAATAAACTATTTATTTAAACCTATACAACATACCACATTATACGAATCAATCTATAGTATACGAGATCTCACACACACAAAACAAATAAATAAACACGTGCCAACCTAATTCATTTGAATATATATAATGTCCTCTTAATTAATGAGGGGATCTCATAATTAAAACTCAAAAGCTATGAAATATATACCACATTTTACATAGACTACCTTCAATTTCTTATGCAACGAAGTGTCAAAACTAATTTAAATAAACGTAATGCAAATAGCTTGAATTAAACAGAAATGTTTTTTTCACGCTGTTGGTAATGAAAACGTTGCTAATTAGTTATATAAGTGAATTAACTTTAATGCTAATTTTCATTCCTTTTGATATGTCTAGCATGTGATGGTTTGTTTATACATTTTTGTATTGAAAAGTTAGTTTTTACTAAAATCATGTCGCTTGAATATATGCATGTAGATATATATTCTTCAATAATATGATAATTTAATTATAAGACTTTAACAAAATTATGTATAATATATAGTTATATATGTTTATATTATGGAGTTGGTAATGCTATAATTTATTACCATATATATATATGTATATGTTATTTTTTGAAACTAAAGATACAAAATTTTAAGATATATATTGTACATAAAATTATCTTAGGACAAATACAAAAAAATTATTTTAAATATATATATTTCAAGTGTTCCAGTTAGTGTCCTCCTGGTGGATTCAAATTTTGTTATGCTTTAGTTAAAGAATATACAATATCGATTCAATGCTTATTTATTGACCATATATATAAATATTTTTAACAAAATATTATACAAAATTGTTAAGGTCAATTTATTGATGTTATTATTTGTGAATTCATACATAAGTAGATCGAAACTTTAAATTAGGACAAATACAAAAACACAAATGACTTTACACAGAAAATGATTTGTCTGTTTGGCATATACCCAGACTGGCAGATCGCATAACTCTAGATCTTCCATATATTCTTGATTTGATCTCTCTCAGTATTTAAATACTCAAATTTGTCCTCAGATTGGAGGACGAAAATTATGAATGTTCAAATTGGTTACTAAATACTTGAACTGAACTTGTCTCAAAGTCTATTGAACATGCACCTTAATTATTCCTAAAACCTCCTGAACATGCACTTTAATTATTCCCAATCAAGAACATGTATAAAAAACAATAAATTATGAACTTCTGATTTTAAATAATCGACAATAAATAGAATATCACAATGGTTCATGTATATATTAATTTAGAATAATCTTAATTTTTGATGTGAGATATTAATAGTATTATAACAGAAAGTCATCTAAAATATTTAAATTGAATTCATCGAAAATCAAAAATCAAAATGAAATTGTTTCAAAAGGTGACAGAAAGAAAAATTAGGGTTTAGATTTCTGCTAAATAGAAACAGACATAAGTTTGTTACATATGTGTTCATATGAGAGGATCAAAACCCTAAAGTTATGAAAATTAATTATACAAAACATAGAAGTAGCCTATATATAGGCTTTGTTCTTTTCGTGGTCGCTGGCGACAACGACAGCGACCAGCGACTAGCGACAGCGATTATTATTTCAGTTTTATATTCTTTTAGCAGTCGCTGCGACTAATCGCTGCGACCAGTCGCTGCGACTAATCGCTGCGACCAGTCGCTGTGTTGTTCTTTTTGCAATCGCTAGCGACCAGCAACTAACAATTTTTTATAATATTTTTTAAATTTTTAATTTATAATTTATAATAAAAATTATTATGTAATATCAAAACAAAAAAATTTAAATAATTAATTTAAAAAATTTTAATAATAAAACTTAGCAACAAAAAATAAAATATAAATTAAAATTTTAAATAATGTAAAATATAATATTTTAATTTTTAAATATAAAATATGTATATCATTTAACATTTTTGTTATATTTAATATTTTATTTATATAAAAATTTATTAACATTATACATTCATATATGAAATATAACAATTTATTATCTATTATTATCTATTAATATATAATTTGTATATATAATATACAATTATTATATTACTAATATTTTTAAATTAGAATAAAGTAAAAAATATAGAAAAAAAATTATATTGTATATTAATTTAAAAAATTTAAAAATATAAACAAAATATAAAGAATATAATATAGTAAAAAATTACCAACAAAAATTTATATTATATATTAAAATTTTATAATTTTATTTATTTATTAGTTTATATATATGTAAATTATATATGAATTTTTATAAAATCTTATAGGTAGCTTCGAAATTTTAATTTATTTTATATATTTTTGTATTTTATTTTATTTATTTTAAAAATAATTGGTGCAAAAAATTGGAAAAAAAATTTTTAGTCGCTATGTTGTTCTTTTGGCAGTCGATGAACCAGCGACTGATCTCAGCGACTAGTCGCTGAATTTTCCAGCGACTGAAAAACGTAGTTGCTGGTCGCTGGTGACTGGTCGCTGCGATCAATCGCTGGTTCAGCGACTGCCAAAAGAACATGATTTGGTCGCTGTCGCTAGCGACTGCGAAAAGAACATGACCATAATTAAGTGTCTGTTTGTACAGATAACTACATATAATTTGTGTAAAAGAATTCCAGATATCCAACCTATTTTTGACTATAAAATACCACTCAATAATAAAGATTCAGTTAAGTTTTCTGATTATAAGAAATTACTCTGACAAAAATAACTTTAAAAAACCCACGGGACTTATGTATGAGCAAATTAAATAGTACTTTTTCAACCAACATTATGGTATAATATTTCTATAATAGTTTAATCATTTTTATATAATGGGTTATATATATATTACAAAAAATAATTATAACAGTAAAGTTTGGGTCGAAACCCTAATTTATATAGATCCGGAATATAAACTTATTCTTTTTAGAAATACCTTTTTCTCACACAAACTAAATTTCGAACTCATGACATTTCAAGTTCTACTATTTAGGGTACTAACAGTAAAATTAGTTCGTCCGAGTTATATATTATATATTAATTACTTTCTTAATACTACACGTGTGTGTATTTCAAGCCAAAGTGACCAGTGACCACGAGGGATAATTGAGCAATACAACATGACGTATCTTCAGGAATATTGCACATTTATTGAAAAAAAAAACAATGTCAGATCGAATAAATCTTATGATCTGAACTCTAAATTGAAGTTATTCGAACCTTCAAAAAATTTCAATCCATACGTACTTATATATATTCTAATGTTGTACATGTAGACCTAGTATTTTAAATAGCAAATCTTATAGGATTTTCTATGCTGATAAAAAAAATTCTTCTTCTTCTTTGGTTACAGAAACCAGTATTGTATGATTAAATTTCGAATAATTAATTATATTTACTTTTTTAAAAAAAAAATTATATTTCACTACTTGTGTTTAAGTGTTTTAGAAATTATTTTTTTAAAATTAATAGGTATTTTACAAATTTTTAGAACAAATTAGTTATATTTTATATTTTATAATTATTAATATTCTGTAAGCTTTTTTATCATTTGTATGCTTTTAATCAAAAACACTTTAATACTTTACATTCTGAACTATTTGTCAAGTATTTTTCGGTGATAAATTTCCTACTTAGTGGTTCAAACCATTAAAGTTCGATTTCATTTTTTTGATATATGAATAAATATTTTTTAAAAAAGAATTGGATTTGAATTATGAATCTTGTAAATTCAGTTTTTATATAGAAAAGAGATTTAGTGTGAGATTTTTTTTTTTTGGTTTAAGGAAGTACTATTGTAAAATATAACTTCGAATAATAAATTATATCTACTTTTTAAGAAAAATAAAAGTTTGCATTAAAAATAAAAATATCTAGCATCCGACACTCGGCCTCCGATAGTCAGTCCGCCTCAGCCTCATCCGGAAGTTTCAAAAGCCCCACAATAAACTCTTTCAGCCACAAATAAAAAGAATTTTTAAGAAAGAAAAAAAAAAGAGAAGAAAATATTGAATTCCTTATAATTAAAATTGTGCTTTTGAGTTTTTAATTTTGTCATCGTGCTTTATAGAATTTCTTATAAAAAATATAATAAAAAAAAGAAATTGGGCATGTGAGTGTCCCATGAAAAATCAGGACCGTTCGAATCACTTTCCAAACTTCTATTTATTCTCAAACTTCTCTTCTCTACAACATTCAAGCTTGAAACTTGCTTTCTGCTTCTTCCTTCTTCTCCTCTTTGTTATCTAATATTTATCTCATATCATATCACTTTAAAAACAAAAACACTAAAACTAAATATAAGTTTGGTTTTATCATACTCTTCCCAAAACTCACACACACATATAATCAATCCAGCATCATCTCAAAATGTCTTGCCTAGAGATATATAACAACAACGTAAGTACTTTATAAGCTTGTTCCTTTGGATTGATAGTAATAAATGTTCGATTCCTCCTTAATTATAATATTTTTTTTATGTGGTTAAGATTCTTGTTTATTGAATTTGATATATGACTACAAAAAGAAAATTTTCTATGTAAAAAAGTAAGTAATAATTATACTAAAATTTTCCAAAAGCTTTTTGATGGCTCAAGAAGAGCATGATTAAAAGAGCATGTTTAGTGCAATGGAGAGTCACGATCTTTATGTGTAAAATACATTTAGCTCAACATCTTTTCTTTTCTTAGCTTTCAAATATATGAATAAGTGTTTTTTTCCTTTTTGCGTTGCAATTCAATATTCAGAAATCAGAATAAATCCAACTAATCTTGAAAGTTGTGTGTACGAATAAAGAATACGTGGCAATTCATGAAAATTAAAGATGGAACAAAGTTATATTAAAACAAAACAAAAAGCGTTGATAGTTACTAGCAGAGAATTAACAAAAACATATATTGTACATATTTTAATACATTATAACAAATAAGTGATCGTGGTTTTATATAGAGATTAAATTGAACTAAATGAAAATAAAAAATGCAGATGATGAAAAAGAAACAAGGAGAAGAAGAAGAAGAAACAAGAGATGGGACTGTTAATTTCTATGGTCGTCCCTCTATTCGTTCAAGTTCAGGCCAATGGGTTGCTGGAATCGTCATTCTTCGTATGTTCTCTCTTCTCTTATCAATAATCAAACCAAACATTTTACAAAAGAAAACAAAATCGTAAGAAAATGACTAATAGTATGGTGTCAGAAATCTCGGTTTTCATATATAAATGTTTAATACAATATGTAAGTACCCAACGGATTTTCATATCTCTGATATTTATCTCGACGATGTTTTTCTGTATCGATTAGATCTAGAAGAGGGTTTTTTGACCGTGTGGTATAGATTTTTCTTTATAGAGTCAGGGTTCGCAAGAATTAGTCTCGATATATAAAAATGATCAACACCTTAAAAATATAGAATCTTGTGTTTTTTTTGTTATTGACGTCTTTATCTAAAAGATACCACACATACAAACTCATGGCCCTGATATAAGTACAAATATATTACGGACCCTATATCATGTCATCTTCTTTCAGCTGGATTCATAGTATTAGTATATGTCTTAATTAATACAGAAACACACATGCTTACATATATAAATATTGATAGGTATCGATAGACATCGAAATGATGTATATCTAAAAGTGTGTAGATTGATTGCTATGCATACTTATCTTTGGTGTAATAAGTTATCAAAATAATAAGAAAGTGACGAATAAACAAAATTAACTTCATGTTTTTACGTGAACGTGTCAAAACATATACATGTGTTCAAACGTAAGCTGCATGTTGTGGTAAAAAACTATAACCACATGAATGTGTGGATCTTATTTATTTATTAATAATTAGTTATTTTACTTATGAAGAAAATTATTAAAATTAAACATATATTTTATTTTGTTGACAACGATTAAACATATATATATAAATGGATACTTTTCAATCATTTTCTCCAGGGAAGAAAGTTTGTTGAAACGTAACTAATACATCCTCTGAATGATTGAGTGTGTTCTTAAATTACGGATTTAGTTTGTCATTTTAGAATAACTAAAAATGATAAACTTTCAGATTTTAAAGTGATTCTATAAATGGAGATAGATATTTGTGTTTTTTATGAACTTTAACCAAAAAGAAAGAAATAAACTATTTTTAGGAAGACAACACTAATATATATTTTAATCAAAATAACAAAAAAATACAAATATAATACATAAGTGCAAGGAAAGTATGTGTGAGTGGAATTGCGTTGCCTTACACGTAATTACCCATCTCGTTTCTCCATGACGTTTGCTTATGCCACGTGACTCTTCTTCACATTTTTCTTGTTGATAATAAAATATATTTTATATAAAAATTTGAATATTACAATTTTAATAAGTTTTTCGTGATTTTCTTTGTCTTTTAGGTTTGATTTAGTAAATAGAATTCGATTATAAAGAAAAAAAAAATTGTTCAGATTTGTATCTTGCATGTACAATTCAGTATTTAAAATTATAGTAATTTGTATAATTTCATTTTACTTTCGTTAGAAGGTGGAACAATTAAATGCTATCCAACAAAAGAAATTGTTAACATCATCTTTACGAACACGTAACATTCATTCATTCAATTATTATCAATCATTCTAGTTCTGGTTTCTTTCAAATCAATAATAATGATTTGGTGTACTTACTAAACCGGATTCTAAATCAAATTTCTTTAATTGAACCGGTTTAACAGTGAACCAAGGATTGGCAACACTAGCGTTCTTTGGAGTTGGAGTGAATTTGGTGCTGTTCCTGACGCGCGTTTTGCAACAGAATAACGCAGACGCAGCGAACAACGTCAGCAAATGGACAGGAACTGTTTATATCTTTTCATTGGTCGGAGCGTTTCTCAGTGATTCTTACTGGGGTCGTTACAAGACTTGTGCTATCTTCCAAGTCATTTTTGTCATCGTAAGTTATAACAGAGACAAATCAAAATGTAAAATCTTAACATTGCGTTTGAAACATTAAGCTTGAGGTCTAACACATTTCTTTCTGATGTGAAAACGCAGGGACTTTCATCGTTATCACTATCATCGTACATGTTCTTAATCAGACCACGAGGTTGTGGAGATGAAGTCACGCCTTGTGGTTCACATTCCATGATGGAGATCACAATGTTTTACTTCTCCATTTACTTGATCGCATTGGGGTATGGAGGTTACCAACCAAACATTGCTACACTTGGAGCTGATCAATTCGATGAGGAGCATCCTAAAGAAGGGTATTCAAAGATTGCGTTTTTCAGCTACTTTTACCTTGCTTTGAACCTTGGATCACTCTTCTCAAATACCATCTTGGGATACTTTGAGGATGAGGGTATGTGGGCACTCGGGTTTTGGGCGTCTACTGGCTCTGCTGTTATTGCTTTGATTCTTTTCCTCGTTGGTACACCAAGATACCGATATTTTCAGCCTACTGGTAATCCTCTTTCGAGGTTTTGTCAAGTTTTGGTTGCTGCAACAAAGAAATCATCTGTTGAGGTCCCGTCAAAAGGAAGAGAGGAGATGTTTGATGGAGAAAACCAAGGGAAAAATGGTTCAGAGAATACAGGGAGGAGGATTATGCATAGTGATGAATTCAAGTAAGTTGCGAAAACTCTGCAGTTTTCTCATATAGTTTAATGGCATCAAGTGTTCTCACATATGTTTCTTTTTGGACTTGCAGGTTCTTAGACAGAGCTGCGTACGTTACAGCAAAAGATTTAGATGACAAGAAACAAGGTGGAGTAAATCCATGGAGGCTCTGTCCGGTGACACAAGTTGAGGAAGTCAAGTGCATTCTTAGACTGATGCCAATATGGCTCTGCACTATAATATACTCTGTTGTATTCACCCAAATGGCGTCTCTCTTTGTGGAACAAGGAGCTGCGATGAATACCAGTATCTCGGATTTCAAAATCCCTCCTGCAAGTATGTCCAGCTTCGACATCCTTAGCGTGGCTTTGTTCATATTCCTATACCGCAGAGTTCTCGAACCAATAGCCAACAGATTCAAGAAGAACGGGTCAAAAGGAATCACAGAGCTCCACAGGATGGGAATTGGGCTTGTGATTGCTGTCATAGCTATGATTGCAGCAGGGATTGTGGAATGCTATAGGCTTAAGTATGCAGACAAGAGTTGCACTCACTGTGATGGCTCAAGCTCCTTAAGCATCTTCTGGCAGGTATTGAATACAAAACCCCAATTCAGTCCCAAAATCAATCACTTACACAAGAAAATTCTGAGACTTAACAATCTTCTCGTCTTTGCAGGCTCCACAATACTCACTCATCGGGGCATCAGAAGTGTTCATGTACGTGGGTCAGCTTGAGTTCTTCAACGCACAAACACCAGACGGACTAAAGAGCTTTGGCAGTGCTCTGTGTATGATGTCAATGTCGATGGGGAACTTTGTGAGTAGCTTGTTGGTAACAATGGTGGTGAAAATCTCTTCAGAGGATAACATGCCTGGCTGGATTCCAAGGAACCTAAACAAAGGTCACTTGGACAGATTTTATTTCCTCCTGGCAGCGTTGACTAGCATTGACTTGGTGGTATACATTGCCTGTGCAAAATGGTACAAATCTATACAACTAGAAGGAAAAGATGAGATGCAAGAGATGAGTGACTATGAAGATGATACAGAGAGCGAGGATGAACGAGAGAAGGATTCTAAAGTCTAACAAATGTGTGTTTGGTTTTCAGTTTTTCCGGTGATGTAACAACAAACTGATTGATAAATAAAATACTAAATCGGATTGATCTTTTTCGTCGAAAAGACTGCTTCTTTAAACTGCTAAGCTATAACAACTCAACGGTCATGTGTTCTTGTGAGTTACTCTTACCAGTAAGTAATAAGATGAGTGAGAGAGAAATCCTCTATAAACATTTAGGTACTCAACAAAGACAGAGAAGATATATTAAAAAATCTGCAGTAACTTAAAATTTATATTGTTGTATGATTCATAGTGAGTGATTCAAACAAATATGGATCAAAGCGTGTGAGACAATGGAAGCTGAGCAAAGTCAGAGATGTTGAAGCTCAAGGAGTAAGAACATCAACCTATTTTTATTTTGCGGACTTGTATGAGATGTGTTGATTCTTCACGCCAAATGGGTTGTGCACCGCTTTGGACAAGAGTTACATGTTGTCCTTCCTTGAGCATATCCTCGTCCTGAGCGCGATGTAACAGATAAGTGATAGCAAAACTGCTTCTGCAATAGAAAAATGTGTAAAGTTGATGTAGATTAGAAGGAATTAGGGTAATGAACCTGTAAGAGTTTCAGAGACCGGGTATATGTATCTTCTGCATCATCTGAGAACTCCATATATATAGGCATGACACCTTGATAAAGAGCTAGCCTTTGCATTATTCTTCTCCTAGAGGAGTGAAACCACCACATCGATCAAACCCCAATTCGTCAATTAAAAGTTGAACACATAGGACATTTTCTGAATGACAGAAACGACACTTACTGATTTGTGAAGGCGAAAATTGTTGAGCACGGGCGGTAATGGCTTAGAAGCACTGCCATGGATCCAGTTCTCGTGAATAGAATTATTGGAGTGCTCAGTGTATTTGCCATTATAGAAGCATGAAAAGCAAACATTTGTCCCATGTGACCCTGTAGTAAGAATGATGGTTATAAAACTACACATTTGACTAATATACAATATTGAATTTTACTGATATAAGGAATGTGAGTACCTTGTAAGCAGTGTTACGGATTGCGGAGGTTCTGACAGGTAGACTTGCCTCAGTTCTCAACGCCACAGTATGCATTACGTTAACAGCTTTCAGTGGAAACCTGACAGCAGATTATAAATATAAGAACATTTCAAGATCACATGACATGTAAGTTCTACTGACGGTTGAAGTTAGGGGAAAATACAAACTTTCCGTGTGCGGTTTCACCAGAAAGCATGATCGCATCTGCACCTTCACGTACTGCAATTGCAATATCAGAAACTTCAGCTCTTGTAGGCGTTGGATGATTAATCATACTCTCTAGCATGTTTGTGGCAACAATCACCGGTTTATGAATGCTCTTACACCTTCTGATTATCTCTTCCTAAAATTAAAGTATAATAGCAAAAGCATTAATACCAGTCGAGTCTATGGCAGTGTATCTCGTAAACCAAGTCTTGGATTTACCTGTAACAAGGGGACCTCTTCAATGGGAAGTTCAGCTCCAAGATCTCCACGAGCAACCATTGCCTGATATAGCATTTATAATTGTATAAGTTAAGGAAAAAATCAGCACTAAGCATCAATGTATTAACTATGATCATAGGAAAGACTTTGAAACCAACCCCATCACAAGCAGATATGATAGATGGTAGATTCTTTATAGAGTCTGCGCTTTCAATTTTCACAATCACCGAAATGTCTGCACTGCAGGCTATCAAAGCATTTGGAAGGTTTTTAAGTATCACAGAAAAATCACCAGTGCAATAGTAGAATAAAGAAATAGGGACATGCTTACATTTGAGATAGTTCTTCAACTCGTGGACAACTTTAGCATCCTTAACAAAAGAAACGGCATAGAAATCTACTTGGTTGTCCACTCCAAATTTTATGTCTTCCCAATCTTTATCTGCAGCAAGTCAAAACCAAAGCATGATCACTAAAAAACATTGAATTAAAAAGCTCCTTGATGCAACATATATGGAAACCATAATCTGATATTAACCTGTTATGGAAGGAAGAGTTGCACTCTTTCCACGAACATTCAAGTGACGTCTAGACTGAAGCTCTCCACCATCGACAACTACACACTTCACCAAATCGCTAGTCTTTGATTTGACAGCTAATGACATCATTCCACCTAGTATAAAGACACAAAAAGCCATCTCTTATTACAAATGAACTAAAACAGAATCCAGAACTCTTAGTCTTAGGTGTAGTCTTTTACCATCCACCAAAAGTATGTCTCCAACTTCGACATCGTTTACGAAATCATCATAGTTTACACTGACAGTGTCCTTCAGCGAGACACCTCTCTTGATAGTAAAATTAAACTCTTGACCCTCTTCAAGGTGTATAGGCTGAGGTACATCGCCGCTTCGAACCTCAGGACCCTACACAAAATACAAAAAACATAAGAACAAAGAATACAGCTTTCATGGAAATTTAATCAAAAACAGACAAAAAGATCTTACCTTTGTATCCAACATTATAGCAATGGCTTTGTCTACAAACAAAGAATTGTATTCCTTAACAAGATCAATAGTTTTCTGGTGAGAAGCATGATCTCCATGAGACATATTCAAACGAGCCACATTCATTCCAGCTTCTGCGAGTTTCCAAATCATCTCTCGAGAACTTGAAGATGGTCCAATCGTGCACACTATCTTAGTCTTCCTCCTTGAATCATTACTTGTTCTAGAATCCGCCAATTTATATGAGTCAACAGAAGAATCCACCACTCCCTACAATGATTCCACCCCAAAAAAAAAACACACATTCAAATTAAGAGAATCTTAATTGATACTGATTCTCAACATATTCCTTAACACAGAACGTGACAAACAAGAAAACAAAACAAAGTAGAAGCAAATAATTACCAGTTGGAGGAAACAGAGAAAAACGAATTCATTTTTAACTCACCAAATCAAAAGCGTCGTTCACTGCAGAAGCCGTAACTTCCTGGCTACCTTCAGTGATCTTAATCGATTTAATGGAGAGAGAACATTGACGGAGAGTGATACTAGACCTTCCGCCGGCGCCGATTAGCGTTCGTCGGAACGCAGATGGCAAAAGTCCTATATTGTTGGAGGAGGAGAGAGTGCGATCCACCGTCATTCCCGTCGAGATTTGACCTATCGCCGCCATGTGCAGAGCACCTGAGGAACAGAGATTGTGCAGAGGAAAGAGAGAGAGAAAGAGTTGTGTTAACGTTTAGTGGAGATATATATGAGAGAGAGGAAGAGAGGGAAGGATGAGCGGAGAAGGAGAATGAGAGAGGGTTTCGTGTTGTTCTATTGGTTTGTTTGGTAGACTGTTACACTGAACCCTCTGACTCGCAAGGAAGCACATAACTTCTGATATTTCTCAACTACAGTTTCTCACTTTGTCTCTCTTCGCTCTCTCCACATTCACATATGTTATAATCCAAAATTGATCTTTTTTCTAGTCCATAAACATAACATTGGCATTGGTTAAGTAGTTTTGGTTATGGTCTAGTCCATAATCAAAATATTTTTAATAATAAGTAGTTTTGGTTATGTTTGGTTCTTGGTTAAGAACCAAAGTTACCTAGATATTTAAACCGGTTTTTTTTTACAAACCAAAATCAAACCAAACCTAATTTTTTGGTTTAATTCAGTTCAATATTTTGGTTCTGATTTTTAGGCCTATATACTATATAAGTTTCTTTTTTTATGAAAAGTATAATATCATGAAATTGTACCAGTTTTTGAAAACTTGGATGCTAGAAATTTAACATACTACTACTTCTGCTTCTCCTGTCCCATTCAGAATCGTTTGTAAACGATGAAAAATTCTCTTCGAGAACAAGATCTATTCAGTGAGCATCAGTCCGAAGATAGAGGTGCTTTGAGTTAAAATTAGTAAGAAAATACAGTTAGACAAAATGTAAAGCGAACATATGTGCTTAAACTCTCAGTAATAACTGAGAGTCAACGGTTTTTTTTTCTTCCTCAAGCATTTGATTACCAGAAAAGAATGGCAAAATCATCTGAGTAACTTCACAAGCAGACTTATCACCAGAGAGAAACACGTTAGTTCTTCCATTAAGCACAATCCAACTACATCCTGGTGTCTTCTTCACTCCTTTTAAACCCATCCCTTTCCTCATCTCCTTCTCCATTTCATGTCTCCCTAAACCAGCATACACGTTACATAGCGCCACATGTCCTGGTGCATTAACCGGGTCCAGCTCTAGCAGCCGCATTGCAGCCCGTTCTGCTATGCCTCCTGCATCTTTGTCTCTCCAATTCAGTCCGCATAAGCCTAGCAATGCACCGTAGACCCTAGTGTCTGGTGTAAAAGGCAGAGTTGAGATGAATTCCTCTGCTTCTCTTAGTTTCCCAGCTCGGCCTAAGAGGTCTATCATCGATATGTAATGCTCGATCCCGGGTTGGATTGAATATGTTTCTTTCATAGCTTTGAACAACTCTAAACCTCTGGTGATGAGTCCAGAGTGGCTACAAGCTGAGAGGACTGCGAGAAATGTTACAGAGTTCGGTTTTATCCCCGAATCGAGCATCTCTTTGAACAGTTTTAAAGCTTTATCTGCTAAGCTGTGATGTGAGAACCCCATAATCATGGAGTTCCAGGAAATTGTATCTTTCCGAACCATCTTTGAAAATATCTCAGAAGCATCGTCTATGGCTCCACATTTTGCGTACATCGAAACAAGGGAATTTTGAAGGATGAGATCAGGATCATAGCAAGCTGTCGTCTTTGCAATCACGCAGTGTAAATGCTTCCCTTGATTGAGATTTGAAGTGGCACCAGCTGAACTAAGAAGAACAGAGTAAGTCGAGTTTAACGGTTTCAGACCATGTCTAACCATATCTGACAATAGAGACGAAGCTTCTCCAAAAAGCTCGTTTCGTACAAGACCTGAGATCATAACCGTCCATGTAACCCCATCCTTATCTTGAAGTTTCTGAAAGAGACCAAAGGCTCTCCATACATCACCTGCATCTAGATACCCATCGATCATCGATGTCCAAGATACTTTGTCGTGTAAGCTCTGGACTTTCTTAAACAGAGTTTGAGCTCGTCCCAAATCCCCGTACTTTAGATAACTTTTGATCATAATATTACACGACTGCAAATCAAAGCTTTCATTGAGCAGAGATTGCGCTGAATCAATCAAACCAGATGATGCATACATATGAATAAGACTTTTCGCCAACCTTCCATCGTGATCCATACTTTCCCAACCACTAGATATAACTTGTGCGTGCAATTGCTCGCCAAGACGGTGAAATCCCACCCCAAGACCACCACAAGCATAAGCAAGAGAGATGAGAGTCTCTCCATTCGGTGATATTGCATCAAGATCTCTCATGACAAGAAAAAGTATCAATGCTTCTCCATAGTATTCATTCCAAGCAAACCCACTGATCATGGCCGTCCAAGAAACAACATTTCTCTCAGGCATCTCACGAAACAATCTATAAGCTTCATGTATATCTCCATATCGACAATATCCATATAGCATGCTCGTCCAAGTAACTACATTTTTCTCACTCATGGACTCGAACAAGACTTTTGCTTCATCCATTCCATCATTCTCAACATAGCCTTTAATCATAGCGTTCCATGACACAATATCTCGGCTAGGCATAGCATTGAACACCTGTCTCGCCTTCTCCATATCTCCATTCCTAATCAAACCTGTGACCAATGTGTTCCACGAAACCACGTTTCTTTCAGGCATTTCATCGAACAACTCAACCGCATCTTCACTCCTTCCATCATCACAGAGAGCAGTAAGCATCACAGTCCACGAAACAACGTTCTTCGGCATTTCCCTGAACAATGTCCAAGCCTCGTTCAGTCTTCGGCATTTGACATAACCCGTCAACATCGCGTTGCAAGTGACTATATTCCTCTCCGGCATAACTTCAAACAAAACCCGTGCTTCATCCAAGTATCCAGCTTTCGCGTACTTGGTAAGAAGAGAAGTCCAATAGATGACACGACTAATACTTCCTCTCTGAGGAATTTTGTCGAGCAAGTGGCGAGCATGTACAAGACCTCCCTCAGATAAACGACGAAGAATAAGAGCTTCTTCATGAGAGAAGCCTCGACAATGACTTCCATAATTCGATATCGCATTTCCAAAGAATCGACGACAGGGAATCGAAGAATTGAAATATAGCTTCGAGATAAAGCAGCGAGCTTTCTTAACACAAAGAGCTCGCATTCAAACAGTTTTCACTTTGAGCTAGACTCCACAGCTTTTAATGCTTTTTTACTTTTCATTGACACAAATAGAAATAACAAAGGTCTCCATATACTATATATAACCAAATAATCAATCTGCTCTATACACAACAAAACCACGTTAAAAATTTATCTTACAACATACATTCATTCATACACCTTGAAATAATGCCCCTAAACTTGTGAATCCAATCATATCAGTCTTGTGATCAGCTGAGCTATTCCGTCAACAAAAAAGATCTTTACAATCGAAGCATCAATCAAACCAGGTGATAAAAGGATGAGACTTTGAGGTTGAAACTACTGATGATGAATCCCTGTCTCTTTTTAAATGTAGCTGTAGTAGTTGTCATTTCCATCTCCTAAGCAAACGTAACACAGAATTGCAACAAGGAAGACAACGTAGGATGAGAGATCCAAGACTAAGGCACCCCAACCGATAAGTCCAGCGTGTTTCAGAATTGAAGGTATTGCAACGCTTCCAACTGCTGATGCACCAGTCAAGAACTTGGCTGCATTGATCCAGCTGCAAAAGAAGTGTAAGTTAGGCGAGTTTTGAACATCTCGTGACTAACAAGGACGAATATTGCCTCAGATCGTTTCAAACAAGTCATATGAGAGAAAAGTGTTTAAATGCAGAATGCAAACAGGAAACATATAATTAAATGCAAACGGTTCTCCAAGCCACCAAATGTAAAGGTAAAACGTAAATGCATTTGGAAACATATCATCGAGGCCTATATATAAATTCCGCACCCGCTGTCTGACTCGTTGAATAGAGATGAACTGTCTGATCCAGCAAAAAAGAGCAAAGGCATTGGGAGGAGCACATACATAATAACTGCAAAGTCAAATTAGATTTAGATTAACCCCAAGCAAGAGTTTAAAAGCCATCATCACTTGAGAGGTCAAAATGCAGTTTCATCGGTATAAGATCAATCCGGACAAATCAGATAAACCTTAAAACAGATAATGGAGGTCGAAAAAAAGAACTCACCACTTAGCATAGGCCACCAGTTATTAAACAGAGCACAAGCCTGGAACATATTAAGAAGTACAGGTATAAAAAGCAAGTATGAATCTACTGTTTGGGAGAAGAAGCATAAACAGACAATATGAAACTTGTCAGAATTTCTAGGGATACCAGAATCTGCAACACAATCCCGCCTGATACTAGTATTGCTAAAAAAGCTATTTTCCCCATTTCCAAACAAGTGCGAAGGTATCCAGGAATGTCTGCCATTGACAAGTATCTTCTCTAGATTTGTCCTTCCACAAGAACGCTGAATGGTAAGAGAAAAATCAAAGGGAAATTAATCAAGGAAGAGGGAAAGAGAGACAAACCCGAGCTTCTAATGATAACATTAAGCTCTTATCATTCATTCATATCCTAGGATTGTATGTTTCTATGGCCCTCAAACATTAAATTAATAAGCTACTCATCAATGTACAGAGAACACATGGGAAGAACTTCAAAGAAAGTATCATCAAAGATAGATCAAGCTAATCTCGAATCTCGTTCCTTTTTTCACTTATCAATTCGACATCAGACCACAAATTCTAGTTGTCCATTGCTAACTAACTGTTACATAAAACATATTTATTTTCCAGGTTATTTTCTGTTTTAATTTGAAGACACTTCGATTTTAAAAAAATAGATGATCTTTCAAGGAATTCGACGAAAATTCAGATATTCATAAATCCAACAGCAACAGCAAGAATCAATTTGAATCGAGGCAAGTGTTTCACATGAATCCGAAGTTCACATAAATCGAAAGTCAAACAACAATAGCGTCAATTTGAAGGTTTTAACAAGACAGAAGAGAATCATACCAAGACTAGATTGACGCAGGAAGATTAAAAAAGAAAGATCAGATCTTTTCACGAACCCGACTGTTGATTGCCTCAAAATATTAGAAACTTCCAACATAGCCCTAAATTATTTTGGAGATATAATAAGAAGTACAAGTTTTGTTATATTGGAACTTTTATCAGTTGTGGTCGAGCTCATCGTAATCATAGTTTTTTTTTTTTTTTTCAACTAACTTACTAGCTTTTAAATCTCGGTTCTACTATTGCATATATGTGATTCGATCCCTGTTCCCTTGAAGATTTGTAAAGTAACTACACCACTGGGCCACTTGTCCTCGGGAATCATAGTATATTTAAATTGTGATAAATTACAACAGATTTTATTTTGAAATATTATATATTAATTTTTATTTTATACAAATTTAAATCCTTACAACAACTTTTTTTAATATAAATTACATATTATATCACAAACAAAAATATTTGAATCTTATATTCCTGAATGATTTGTCATTCTTGTACTGTCTTCAATTTTGTATTCAACATCACTTAAATTTTCAAAAGAATGATTATACCAATCTAGATCAATAAATTACAAAAACTAAAATCGAACTTTACCTCTAAGCTCGGGAAAACTACATAAACAAGTTCGAGTACAAAAGAAAGCTTGGACATTTCTTGGAATAAGGCGTTTTATGTAAGAATTCAATATCGGACCATTTATGTTGAAAGCACATTATGTTGCTATTGTGATGATAGAAATGCTTAGAATATCACAGGTTAGAGAAGTCAAATCATTATTGTATGTTAGGACCTCCATATATGTAAAGACCTCACATATAATTTTGGTTCATCCAAATAAACCTCTAGATTACATTTGTTGTAATATGAGTAAGGAAGGATGATTTTCTCTCAAATTCAAAGAGGTTCTATATCATAGAAACATACTAAATATGACAAATTTTGGAAAGTAAATGATAATGTGAGAATGAGGAAAAATACTTACAAAATTTGGATCATCTTTTAATAGTGACTCACTAAGAAGTTCATCGAGAGTTGAGGTTTTGGTGAAAGTGGAAGTGGAAGAAGTCAGAGTCTTGGTGTGATTTCGTAAAGATCCTTCAAGTTTTGCTTAACAACACCAATTTTATACTCTGTAGTACTCAGATCCACTTTGTCATAAGCAGATTTGAGGATTTGAAGCTTTAATTTCGGAATCAAAATGACTCAAGTTGCTTAAATTAATCTATACTCATCCCAATATTTAGCAAACTTGGATTGCATACCCTTAGCCATAAATTCCACTCTATTATCACCACAATCAGCATATTTCATCAACAAACACTCAATTTTCCACTCTTGTGCAAAATGCACATTGGTTGTATGATATTTGACCCCAAAAAAGTATGTAGTGATCACACTGAAAGCCTTCAATAGATCACAAATTTTCTCACCAAGATCCCTCTCATCATGTGAAGGCAACGATCTGTTATTTCTATCACACTGTTTCAGACTGACAAATGCCATATGAAACTTCAATGCTCTAGCAAGCATATCATAAGAGGAGTTCCATCATGTAGGAACATCTAATGACAATCTATCTCCAATCCTAATTCCTGCACTTTCCACACATGTTATGAATGCTTTTTTCTTGAATATGATACTTTCACAAACTTAACATTTCTCTGATATTTTCTAAGCGATCAATACGTAGTACAAATCATTTCTTAACTATCAGATTCAATATATGCGGATAACATCTCACATGGAAAATTTCCCATCAGACATCAATCCACCATCATTAATCATCTCGAGACGATGCTTAAAAATTATATACATACTATTGTTACTAGTAGCATTATCCAATGTCATATAAAACACCTTCTTCTCTAAACCTTATTCTTTCAAGCAACCCATAATCTTACTAGCTAATTTAGCTAGTTTCATATAAATGAATGTTAACATTTTATTGTTTAGTTTCCGAGCATCATCTATGTAATGAGCAGTCAAGCAAATATATATTGTCATGGTGCTATAAGATGTCCACAAATCAGAAGTAAAACAGACCTGTCCTTTGAAATTCACAAACGCTTTTTCATTTTTTTTTCTCTACCTCATGATCCTAAACATATTATTTCCAGTTGTCTGTCTACATATAGGTTCACAATTTGGATGCAAATACTTTTCTCTAGCTCAAACAGTTTCATACTCAACATATCTAAAAGGCAATTCATGGTGAATAACAATTTCTCTAACCATTTTTTGATTTACTTTATGATCATATTGCCTTTCTTCTCTTAGTTGTGGTACATACCATAAGATTATAATAAAAATACTTGGTCCGGTCATGTTTGATAATATTATTCAACCAATTATAAAAAATAAATATGAAACAAAATAACATATGCGCCAAATACACTACAAGAGAACATTAGTTTAGGGACCAAATTTTACAACGTATTTGGGACGTTGTAAAATTCGGAGGTATTTGCAACTCTCTTACGACGTTTTGAGATTTCGTCGTAAAAGAGTTGTAAATAGACAACGAAAATTTTCGTTGTAAACAAGTTGGTATTTTACGACTCATTCACAACGCTTTCCCATTTCTTAAACAAATCGTTGTTAATTAGTCCCTAAGTTGCAACTCTTTTACGACCTCCATATTTTACATCGAATTAAAATCGAATGTCAAAATAGGTAAACATGTTTTTCTTGTTACGCAAAATGTTTAAATAAAAATTTAATTTATGTTGTAAAGGCATTGTTAAATTTAAAATTTCATTGTTAAAACGTCTCTACTTTACAACTCTTTTACGACTAAGTAGTTTACAACTATTTAAGAACGTAATTTGAAATTAGATATTTATGGTTAGGTACATGTGTTGTAATTTACTCGTAATTTGCGAGAAGTTAGCTTCATTCCATATCCAGGGATCAAAGAGTCAGACATCAATTGGTTAGCTATAGTGAAGATCACACCCCGTGGGCAAGATATTGGATGTGGAGATTTACCGTTTCAGGAAGAATCATGTTCATCTATATACAAGTGCTAGAGCAAGCTACAGAGCTAGTGGTTCTTATCGATCCGGAAAACCGAGAGTACGAGAATCTCCCTTTAGAAGATGTTGATGATGAGGAATGTGACGAGTTTTCAGAAAGTGATAATCAAAGTAGTGGAAATGGTAGTAACGGTGAAGAATCTGATTGATACTACGGTTTATAATGTAAGAACAATCTATGATACTATTTTAATGTAATTTACGTTATGTCAATCTAAGTTTTATAAATCATTTGAATTTAGTAGTTTTATAAACCAATCTAAGTTTTATCAATCTAAGTTTTATAAATCAAAGTTTTACAAATCATCGTGAAACACTTAGCAAAAAAAATAATAGCACATAACGTCGTAAATAAGTTGGGAAAAAACGTCATAAAGACGTTGCCAATGTCTTTATGACGTTTTTTCCCAACTTATTTACGACGTTTTGTGTAGTTATTTTTTTGCTAAGTGTTTCACGTTACAATTATATGATTCTTAGCTTTAAATCCGGGATATGATCCTAATCATTTATACTACTGTATTGATCAAATAGAATAATTCAAACACTTAATAGATTTATGAATCATAAATCAAAACTATATGTTTAGAACAAAACGTTGTAAATAAGTTGGAACAACAAAAACGTCGTAAAGACGTTGTTAAGTGCCAACGTCTTTACGACGTTTTCTTTGCCCAACACCGTTACGACGTTTTGTGCAATTATTTTTTTTGCTAAGTGTTTCACGTTACAATTATATGATTCTTAGCTTTAAATTCGGGATATGATCCTAATCATTTATATTATTGTATTGATCAAATAGAATAATTCAAACACTTAATAGATTTATGAATCATAAATAAAAACTATATGTTTAGAACAAAACGTTGTAAATAAGTTGGAACAACAAAAACGTCGTAAAGACGTTGTTAAGTGCCAATGTCTTTACGACGTTTTCTTTTCCCAACACTGTTACGACGTTTTGTGAATGAAACGTCTTAAAGAAGTTGGCACGTAACAACGTCTTTACGACGTTTTTGTTGTTACAACCTCTTTATGACGTTTTGTAGTGTACCATTACGGTCCATTGAATCCACCGTAACGGTACATTGAATCCACATTTGCCAACCTCTTTACATCGACTACGTTGTAAATTAGACCCTAAATTTACAACTCTTTTACGACGTAACATGAATTCCCAACTCTTTTACAACTCCATGTATTCCCTATAAATATATCACCAATTTTGCAACAGCATTCCATCATTCCCCATTCCACAATCTCTCTCTAAGATATTCCTCTCTCCCTTCTCTCTACAATTTTTTTTTTGGCAAATATAGGATTTAGAATATATATATATATATGTTGTTTAGAAATTATGTAGTAAATACGGAATTTAGAATTTAGGGTTTATATTATATTTAGTAGTAAACGATCCAATGTCTAATACAGAACATTCTTTTGTAGGTACTACAAATTATGGCACCCCGCAAGCATACACGTCGTGTCCATTACAGTAACATGCTGCACAGTTACGACGTGTCCATTACAATCGGAATCTCAGGATTAGGCCTACGAAGAATGTCAAGGTCGATTTGAACGAGCGAGTGACTGAAGATCAGGATGACCGTAGTTCGGACATGTTCGACGAATTACTCCGTTAAATATTTTGTATTTTATAATTAAATTTTGTAAAAAAAATTTAATTTTATATTTTAATTTTATATAATAATTTCATTTTATTCAATTCATAATTTTATTTAATTACAAAAATATAATTTAATAATTTTAATTAAAAAAAAACAAATCATAGTCCCTAAAACGTTGTAAAATTTTCGTCCTTAAATTGTTGTAAACAGTTTCGTCTTTAAATAGTTGTAACATTTTCGTCTTTAGTTAGTTGTAAATATTTTCGATTTTAATACGTTGTAAAACATTTTGACTCTAATTAGTTGTAAACAATACGTTGTAAGTTAGTTGTAAATTTAGCAAGTAACTTACAACGTTTAGTTTGCCATCGAGTTTACAACGCCCTCTTCATTTTACGACGTTTTTACAATGTCTGTTTTACGACGTTTTAACAACGAAATTATGGCGTTGTTAACTTTTACGACATTTTCACAACGTTTTTTGGCTTACGACGTGCAAGACACGACGAACCACGTGGCGTCCCTAATGCGTTGTAAAGTCCCTTAACAACACATTAGGGACGAAATTTGGAGTTGTAAAAGTTGTGTTCTCTTGTAGTGATAATAGATGGACCAGTTTATTTGTCCCTGATTTAGGTAGGTATCAGACGATGAATTCGAATCCCATCATATTCCAGTTGGACGTGTTAACAAAATAAACATATGCAAGCTCTGGAGGAGCCAATATTTTGATCCACGGGGGTCAAAATATTTTTATTCAAAAAAACATATAACTTTAACCTTAAAAAATGTCAATACAAATAGCTATATTATAGACATATCCTACGTTCACTCATATTCTGGAAATTGTGTAAAACCACTTCATTAGTCACATTGTCAATTACATGTTTTTCACTAAATAATGTATCACCAATACGATTACACAAATAATTTTTCACAATATTCATTGCAGAGAAGCATATTTCAACGGTTGCGGTCGAAACTGGTAGAATTAAAACCAGCTTTAAAAGTCGATAAACCAAATGATGAGATATATGCTTTTTTGGTCTCCACCATGACATGAGAAAGATCACCAAAACTTTTGAGACTAAAAAATCTTTCATCTTGTTGCACATTATCAAGATAGATATCAAGATGTTGATCGAGAAATTTGCACTATACAAAACTTAAGTCATCATGATAAAACTGAGCTAATCTCATCAACCTTGACTTATCAAATTGTTGGAAAGAATATGTCGGATTTAAGGTTGACATACAAACAAGTACATCTGAATTTACCTCATTAAAACGATCATTGAACTCTTGAAGTTGCATGTCTAAGAAAGTGTAGAAACAACCCACCTTATAATGATGCAAGTTGGTTATATTGGTTTTTTCCCTTGGTATTCTCAACAAATTCCTCGTCTATATTAAGAATTTTAGTCTTATTTTTCTCACTAAAAGACAAAACTTTAGCAAGAAAATCATCTCATCCATCATTTATAAGCTTATGTAGTTATCTCTTAGTAAATTCTACCAATGAAATAGCATTCAAGATATCTTGGTGTCGTCTTTGTAAAACTTTTGATAAATTGCCACTGAGTCCCAGAATAATCATCGTTAATTGTAGATAAAAAACAAAATCAAAAGTGTTGAACTATTTGAGAATACCACATGATTGTCGTCTTTTGATGGTGTATGTGCCTTTATCCTGGATATACTCAAGAACGTCAATGATTGATGAAAACAACTCATCAAGTCGCAATAAGGTCTTGTAATGTGAATTACAACGAGTATTTATAGGTCTTTAGAGTGATATATCTTGATTTTACCGAGTTACAGTCTTAGTTTTACCTTTACTAATCTCTTCTTCAACTTTTTTGCAATGCCTTTCTCGAATCATATCCCTTCTTTTGCGTGAAGCTCTAACAACATTCAATAGAAGATAAACCATGTCAAAAAAATATCCTACTTCAAAATGTTTTTTAGCTACTGCCACAACAACCAATTGAAGTTGATGAGCAAAACAATGAACATAATATACAGAGCAACTTTCTTTCAAAATCAATGACCTTAACCCATTGAATTTTCCCTTCATATTTCTAGCTCAACCATATTCTTGTCCTCTTAGCTTTTCAAACTCAAGCCATGTTTGGCAAACAAAGAATCTATAGCATCCTTCAAAGAGAAAGAAGATGTCTCTTTTACGTGATTAATGCTAATGAACCTCTTTTTTAGTATCCCAAACTTATCAACAAAGCGAAAAACTACAACCATTTGCTTTTCATTTGAAACATCAAAAGATTCATCGACCAATAAAGCAAAGACATCATTACCAGTTTCTTGGATAATAGATTTAGTTACTTTTTCTGCAAAGCAATGTATAATATCTTTTTGAATTGTAGGAGATGTCATCTGATTATTTTTGGGAGCATTTTTCAACACAACCTTTCTTACATCCTCATTTTAATCAGTTGTATATCTAAAAAGCTCTAAAAAATTATCTTTATTTGTTGAATCATATAACTCATCATGTTCATGGAAAGCTAGTCCTTGATGTAATAAAAGTATGCCCGCAAAAATTAAATGAATTAAAGTAAAATTTATTATTTGGAGTCTTTTGGACATTAGTACATTCCGCTCCAAATAAAACTAATTTTTATTGCCGACAGAAAATATAAAACTTTTGGTTTTACAAAAAAAAAGGTTGATGACACGTAGACGTTATTGGGCTCGTAACATTAAAATTGGCCTCTCTCTCTCTCTGGGATTATCAGAGTCCATCTTCGAATTTAAAAATGCCAGCTGGCATTAAGTAAAAAATGGCCGGTGACATTTCAGACAATAATCCAAACAAAAAATATCCAAAAATTGCCCGTCCTTCGATTTTCGTACCTTCCTCTCGATCGACGACAACAACAAAAAGAAAAAGTTGAAACCATCGCGAAGATCAAAGAATCATCTCCACAATTCTCCGTAAGTTTTCCTTCATCTTCTTCCTCTTAATCTCTTCCTTCGATGGCGTAATTTTGGTTTTCTTTTTCCCGATCTGAACCATTCCTTCGTGTATTTTTGTTTACTGGAGAATCAATTCGATATTTCGATGTTAGTATTCATTTTATTGGTTATATCTCAATCTCAGCTGTATGCGTGGCTTGATTCGTGTATAGTCAATTGGATTTGGACACGACATCGAATTTTGTTGAATTTGATTATAATGATAATTATTTTTAGTATTGATGATGAAGAGAAGTTCTCATTGATTTCTTTTTACGTTTTGTGACTGTGGTTTTGGTATATAGGATAATTCTCGGACTGATGAAATAAAGGAACAGCTGAGTGTAGACCATATAGCAAGTGAAGTTGCGTGAAACCAAAACAAAATGGCTTGTAGAGGTTGTTTCGAGTGTTTGCTTAAGTTACTCAACTTTCTGCTAGCTGTTGCTGGACTTGGCATGATTGGTTATGGTATCTACTTATTTGTGGAGTACAAGAGAGTAACTGATAATTCCGTAACATTCGATCATTTAAATGGAGACCAAAGTTACATCTCACTTGGGAGGCCTATGCTTATGGCTGTGGCACTCTCTTCAAATTGGGCTGACAATCTTCCCAAAGCTTGGTATGTTTGTTCCTACTATTTATTGTATTTTACTACTTGATTCATTGGATTCAAAACAAAAATATTGGTTTGTTTAACTTTGTTCGTTATGTTTAACTTCTTTCGTAAAATGCAGGTTCATATACTTGTTCATAGGTATAGGCGTGGCTCTCTTTGTTATTTCATGCTGTGGCTGCATTGGTACCTGTTCAAGAAGCGTCTGCTGCTTATCTTGTGTATCCTTATTGCTAACTTGCTTTTCTCATTCAAAATTCGTTTTACACAAATTCTTGTGAAACTATGTCTTGATGACCTTCTTGCTTTATAGTTGTGATGCCTTGAACTGTAGTTAAATGCTCAGGTTACTAGTAACTTTGCTTTTTATAATAGAATGCATTAGCAAGAAGTCTTAAATTTTTATTTTCTTAATTGAGAAAAGTACTCTTTGCTTCTGATCTTATTGATCTTGACGGAACTTGGAGTCGCAGCATTTATATTCTTTGACCACAGCTGGAGAGATGTGAGTTATCTGTTTTCTTGTGTTTACCCCTTGATTAAGGTTTCCTGCTGCCTTATAACTTGACATGATTTGAACATACGACTGTACAAGTAGTAAGCTAACCCGTTTTCTATAATTGTTCTGTAGGAAATTCCTTCTGACAGGACAGGAAACTTTGATACATTATATAATTTCTTGAGAGAGAACTGGGAGATCGTAAGATGGGTAGCTCTAGGAGCAGTTGTTTTCGAGGTAAGGGCAAGCAAATATTTAGAACTTTAGATTGTTTCTTATTTTCTAATTTGTTCAATTGGAAGAAATCAAGGCTAAACACCATTGCATTAAACTTGACAGTAAATTATCTTGAAAAGTTAAATATCCCTGGGAAAATGCTTGTAAACTGTTGTATTTTCGAATAAAATAGTACTCAAAAGAATGAAGCAGAATATATTAGTAGAAACATGTCACCTCTAATATCTCGTTCTATTCCGTACTGTTTACTTGCAGGCTTTGCTTTTCTTGCTTGCCCTTATGGTTAGGTCAGCCAATTCACCACCAGAGTATGACAGTGACGATGAATTTATTGTTCCAAGGCAACAAATCAGGCAGCCACTAATCAACCGCCAACCTGCTCCTGTAACTGGTGTCCCAGTTGCACCTACTTTGGACAATCGCCCGAGCCGTAGTGATCCTTGGAGTGCACGTATGAGAGAAAAGGTAACATGATTAAACGTTTTAAAGATGCAAATAAAGAAGTAGTTAAACATCAATTCGATACAGAGATTCACTGACGATTTATCTGAACAGTATGGGCTTGATACTTCTGAGTTCACATACAATCCGTCAGAGTCACACCGGTTCCAGCAAATGCCAACACAACCAAATGAAGATAAGAGCCGATGCACCATCATGTGAGTCCGGTTTAAAAGCTCTTACAAGTTCTGTCGATTCTCTATTCCTGTTTTTGTTTCCCGTTCGTGTAACAATCCAGAGTGTCAGTAAAAGTAGGGTCTTTGTTTATGGGTTGATGATGACTCTAGCATTCGAGATCTCTAATCAATCTAGTCACGGTGTCAAAGACTATTTTGTTTCTGTGGCGTAGTCTTTTGTAAGGGCTTACCATCATAAAATGTTCATCTTGATTCCTGGTCTGATCAGTCCCATGTTTTTTAATTATATACTGTATAAATTTACTTGTTTTCATGTCTCATCTAAAATTTTGGAGACGTGAATATACCCACATATCTCTCTATATTCCGATAAACTTCATGTTCAATATAAATTATGGAATCAACAAAAATCAATTTTGAATCATTCATTTTGACATTATGATGAGAACTCGATAGAATGATTTATTTTAGTTAGACGTTCTCAAGATAACTTTTAAACCAATGATGTAATGTTTTCGAAAAATTAAATTTTCAAATATTTATATTATTGGTAACTACAAACTAAAGGAGGAGAAAAAAGTACAAACTCTGAGTGTAGCAAAACATGGTTAGGCCAGAAACTGTGTAGGAAGTTGAGATAAAACAAAGGAAACTTAAACCGATCCTAAACCGAACGTTAAACCGGTTACCCAAATCCAAGAAACTTCAAAGGAAAATGCTACTAACGGAGCTATCATCATGGACACGCCAAATGGTCTCACCAAGAAGATTAGCCACCGATAAAATCGTTAACTGCGGGAAGTAATTCTTTTCTCGCCACCGGTAAAGTGTTCGTCACTATCACTTCTTGTAGCAAACCGCTCGATAACCGCTCAATCGCAGGCGGACTGTTAAAATGGATTCATTCAAGAAAAGAGTTTCATCAGATTTATGTTTGATTCTTTGGTCTTATAAATATACACAAAGAAAAACGAATCGAGCTAATGACTTTTACCTAAAAACTGCATGAGTGCAGCATGCGTAAACCTCACGCGCACCCTCTTCATGTAATAGAGCTGCTCCTTTCACAATGGTTCCTGCAAATGAATAAATATGACTAGTTCTTAGTAATGTTGTTTTGTGAATCACGAGTATGGATTAGAGCTTTTTGGCCTGCAATTGTGAGAAAAAATAGAACGTGGAAGCTTTTTGTTGGTAACAAATATGTTTAAAAGAAGACAAGAGTTTGTTGCAGCTTAACTAACCAGCAGTATCAATCATGTCGTCCACCATTACTGCTACTTTTTCCTTTAACATCACCGATTAAGTTCATGACCTGTGAGGAAGAGTATTAGCAACACATGCGAACTTGCGAGAAGGCAAGAAGCTGAGTATTTTAGAAAAGACAAGAAACGGTTAAAACCTCGGCAACATTGTGGCCATGACGCCTTTTGTCAACAATGGCGAGTGGCGCATCAGATAATTTCTTAGCAAATGCACGAGCCCTGGCTACTCCACCAACATCAGGAGAAACCACAACCAAATCGTCTGAAGAAATTGACTTGCTAGCAAGATAATCAAGTATCACAGGCTGAAATGCAACCACAGAGTTTGGGTGAGGTTTTAAATAGGTTGCATAAAAAGGCAAGGACCTGTCTTGAAGAAACGTTGAAACTAGAGGTAAACTACCTGGCAATACACATGATCCACTGGTATGTCAAAATAACCCATGGACTGTCCTGAATGAAGATCACATGCAAGAACCCGATCTGCACCGGCTTCAGTTATAAGGTTTGCAACCAGTTTGGCCAGCAATGGATTCACGACCTTGTGTCTAGTAGCATCAATAAATATATAAGTTGAAAGTGATTAATATACAGAGAAATTCACCAACTAAGATGACTAAGAAACCTGATCAGAGTATCACAAAGAGAGCTACCTTTCTATCAGCTCTTGCGTATCCAAAATACGGAATCACAGCTGTTACTTTCTTAGCTGATGCTCTTCTGCAAGCATCTACCATGATCAATAGTTCCATGAGATTCTCATTCGTTGGAGTGCACGTAGGCTGAACCAAATAGACGTCGCAACCTCGAACACTCTCTTTCAGTTGAACGTAAGTCTCTCCATCAGCAAACCTCTTTATGCTAATCTTTCCAAGCTCCAAGCCCATATACCAGGCAATTTCCTTGACAAATTTCCAGGGATTTAGCAAAACATATTACTTCCAATCATCAATTACTGTTCGAGAAACTACCTGAGAAAGAGCTGGATTTGCAGTACCAGAGAACAACTTCAGCTTGTTATTGGTTCTATTGACCGATTTCTCCAACCTCGAAGAATCAAAATACTTTGGAAGTGTCTTCTCATTGATAATTGGAACACGAGCATTCCCGTTTTCAAGATTCAGTGCCTTTGGCAAATTGCATTTCTAGAAACAAAAAAAGAAAACAGAAAGGCAAAGGGATTGTGAAACCAATTCACAGGATTGGACACAAGTTCTAATCACCAACACCATTTATCTTTCATCTCTAAACAAATATTTGTTAAGGTTCCAATTGCCACCTTCACATGAACGTAGACAATTCAAGAGCACTTTGTTTGAATTAAGCCAACAAAAACACTGCTAAGGCATATGAATTCAACCAAAATCTTGTTTGAAATTTTCAAATATTCAAAATAGCAGCCAACGAAATACAAAAACATACGTGTAGTAATGCAATATACACTGAAACGGAAAAAATAGCTCACCGCGGAAACGGAAACGGAGATTCGGGAGCGAGACTCAGAGGACCTGAAGGAAATCGAGGAACGGGAAAAGAGAGACGAAGAAAGGTACGAGGGAATCTTAACGGCGGGAGGAGAAGTCAGAGCCAACGACGCCATTAGTGAAATATATACGTCGAGCAATCTCTGAGTCACCGGACCGCAGTATCAGAATCCTCGCCGAAAGGAATTTCGAGAGTGATAGAGAGAGACGGAATCTTGGTTAGGGTTATAGGAATGAGTTCAGGATTGGAATGAGAAAGACTGAAGAAGAAGCAAATAGTGAATTTGTTCTCATATGGGAATCAGAGTTTGTATGGGATATTGTATGTGACTCTAGCGGTGCGGCGATGGTTTTCTCTCTTTCTCGAAATTTGGCAATTTCAATTACTTTTTTTTTATAGTGTCAATTTCAATTACTTTTTTTTGTAGTGTCAATTTGAATTTTATAATCATATACTTTAATTTCTTTTGTGGAAAACAGAAATCGTTAGTCTTGGGCAAGTCATATAGAATATGTAGTTGGAGTTTATAGAGCAAGACCGCAAGCTGTACAAGATTTGTCGACTTGTGACAAAAATCAAAAACGCAAATTCTAAAGAATCACATACGTCTCTGATTCTTCATGACACTTGTAAACTTAGCAATCTTCAGGCCACTTTAGGATTCTCTGAAAAAGCCACCATTAATCTATAAGCATAAAAATGAAATAAACCTAAATGTTTTCAACAAAAACCTAAAAGAATAAGAGAGAAAAAAAGGAGACCTTTCGTTTTTATGGGGTTTCTTTTTCGGCTATACAAGTAAATTAGGTCACATCAATAGTAGTGGCCATTGAAAACGTCGAAAAGTGCAGATTTATGAGGACAAGTCAAGTAGTCAACAACTCAATAGCGAAGAGATGTGATTCTTTTCGGATAACGTTTTTGACTCACAAAGGACTTGTTCTAAAATTCTACGAACCAACATGGAGGTTGCCGAGAGGCCTGTTGTCGGAGAAGATCATGTGAAATCGATATCTGATTTGGACTAAGACCTCATTTTCAAGTGAAAATCACTGGACCAAGACCACTTGGTTGTAAAGATCAATCATTTATTGCCGTTCTTGATGGTCCAAATGAGGGAACAGAAGAAACTCCCATAACATATATGTTTCAGAAAATTAAATATTCAAAATTTTGCACACACATTTGTTGGTTTTGTCGTTGATTTCATGGGCCGTGGGCCGAGCCAGCAGCCCATTAAGCAATTAATTTGCTTAATGTGTCATTGGCCAGCGTCGACCCAAGTTTACTTTGGCTCGTTTTGATTATGGGCCGAGCTCGGCCCAACATCGGCTCAGAATGAATCTGACCACGTTTTAGTCTAGGTTCATCTTTCTCTATTGTATTCGATTTTCTTTCTTTACAAATCACCATTGTAACACAGAGAGAAACTCTGTAACAAGAACACAAAAGGATACAGAGGAGTAATGGATTCAGGATTTCAATCCGAAGAGAGATGTACTCATCGAATTTCTCGATGAGGAACTCTATAACTCTTGTGTTCAATTTCTTTTCTTTCGCAAAGTTTCTTACTTCAAATCCGAATCAGTCACCTCAATTTTGATCCGCAAATGAAATTGAGCCGTGATTTAGAGTCGATGATTTAACAAGTGGTATCAAAGCCTGCGATAAAGAAATATCAAGCAGCATTAAGCTCAGAGTTATAGGGAATGAGGTACAAGAAAGGAGACTTACCTGAAGAAGGGTTGTCGCAGTTCCTCATCTTCTTCTCTCGGAGACGTGGAGGAGACTGGAAGGTCAACGGTAGTGGTTTTGCTCGCAAGAAAATACAGAAAGTATTAGTATTTGCTTGCTTATCAAGGAACCAGAAACACCCAACAAATTTGTCAAAAGTATTCAAAAGTTTCAAGCATGAAAGTCATCTCAGGAAAGTTTGAGGTGGAGAAATTTGATGGTAAAGGAGATTTCAGATTATGGAAATACAAAATGTTGGGACAGTTTGAGATTCATGGTCTTCTCACAGTTCTTGAGAAAGATCATGAAGAAGTATGGCCTATGGAGGAAGTATATGTGACAAACAAAGAAACAGGAAAAGAAATCAAGATAGGCAAGCCAGTTTCAAAGGATCCTCAATGGGAGCTAAAGGATCAGAGAGCAAGGAGCCTGCTCGGGGCAATGCCTATCTAACTCAGTATTGAGGATGATAATGAATGAACCTACAACATTCAAGCAATGGAAAGTCCTAGAACGAGATTACCTGACTAAGACAAAGGCTAACAGAGTCTATCTAAAGAGACAGTTCTCTCTATACAGGATGGATGAAGACAAATCTATTGACGAAAATCTTGACGTGACGGAGACTTAGAAAGCTTAAAAGTCACCATTCAAGATGAGGATCAAGCAATAGCATTGGTAAATAGTCTACCACCTCAATATGATCCGCTTACACATACTCTATAGTTCGAAAATGCTAAGGATACTCTAACCATGGATGATGTAATAAGAGGAGCCTATGAAATGGAATCAAACCTAAGAAAAAGGGGTTATTAAACAGAAAGAAAACACACTTAGAAGGTTTGACTATTGATGGCAGAGGCAGACAAGAAAAGAGAAATGTAAAAGGTTCTGGAAAGAACAGAGGCAGATCAAAGAGTAAAGGAAGGTCTAAATCTAGGCCGAGACAGAACAGTGAAGAAATCAGGGCATGTAGGATATGTGGAGATGAAAATCACTGGAAACGTGATTGCCCACAAAAGAAGAATGGAAAAGGAAAGGAATCAGCAAACTTTATAGTAACAGGTTCAGAGAGTTCAGCCTACACTGTAAGTCTAATTGTCTACTGAAGAATGGGTAATGAATTCAGGCTGTACTTTTCATATAACACCAAGAAAATACCTAATTACTGATCTAGTAGAATTCGAAGGAAACAAAGTCTACATGGGAAATAACTCATACTGCTCAGTCAATGGGAGTTGGTAAGATCGTAACTGAGAACAA
>JAKUCM010005771.1:0-30509 GCA_023374145.1 Lepidium sativum
GAGAGAGAGAGAGATCTCTCTCTCAACAACAACAACGGAGGAGGAGGAAAAGAGAGAGAACTCTTTCAATAGTCTATCTCACTCATTGGTATTACCTCACAACAACTTTGTATGATGCATACGCTAAGTGTATAAAAGCTCGAGATGCTGGAACACATGTACTTGAGGAGGTTGCGAACAAGGTTTGTAAGCCGCCATCAATTTGAAAGCAAACAGGTCGACCAAAAGCTCCATAATAAAACGGGTAATATAGGTGGTACTTTAGTCTAAACGACCAAGGAAGACGTACACATGTTCACAGTGTTCTCAACACGACAATAATACGCGCACTTGCCCATCAAAGCAATCGTATACATGACCGTTTACTCATTCCCTGCCATAAATATTGAAATTACGTCCCCTTATGTATTTATTCAATAAATGATATGTAGGTATTGACTGCCATTATGTATGCTTAGGCTAACGTTATGTGGGTTTCCGTAACAGATATGAAATCAAAAGCTACGTGACGTAGACCAAAACACACATATTATATACCAAAACATATAAAACATCAAGCAAAACCTACACAACGTAAACAAGTCATACCTAAAACCTACATAACATCAATCAAAACCTACATAACGTAAACCAAAACCTACAAAACATAAAACAAAACCTAAACAACGTAGGTTTTCCCACCGTTATGTAGGTTTTGCTTCCTTTATGTACGTTTGGATTCCGTTATGTAGGCTTCGCTTCCGTTATGTGGTTTTTCTGTTATGTAGGTTTTGCTTCCGTTTTGTAGGTTTTAGTATACAATGTATGTGTTTCAATTTTTCTTGTAGGTTTTGGTTCAAGTTATGCAGGTTGTAGTTTTAATGATGTTGGGCCAATTATTGATCTTTTAGGGGAGAGTTCAGGAAGCCAAAATTTTCGCGGTACAACAAATATATGAACATCAGGCACATGTGACAAACCACACATCATTTAATGTTTTCAATATGACGGAGAGAAAATGTTTGTGCAAGAGGTATAACGTAGACAAAATTCCTTGTGTCCATGCCCTACTTGCCGCCGAAAGTGCTACTCTTTCAATAGTCTATCTCACTCATTGGTATTACCACACAACAACTTTGTACGATGCATACGCTAAGTGTATTAAAGCTCAAGATGTTGGAAGACATGTACCTGAGGAGGTTGCGAACAAGGTTTGTAACCGCCATCAATTTGAAAGCAAACAAGCCGAGTAAAATGTCAATAATAAAACGCGTAATAGAGGTGGTACTTCAGTCTAAATGACCAAGAAAGACGTACACTTGTTCAAAGTGTTCTCAACATGGCCATAATACGCGCACTTGCCCATCAAAACAATCGTATACATGACCGTTTACTCATTCCCTGCCATAAATATTGAAATTACGTCCCCTTATGTATTTTTTCAATAAGTGATATGTAGGTATTGACTCCCATTATGTATGCTTAGGCTAACATTATGTGAGTTTTCGTAACAGATATGAAACCAAAACCTACGTGACGTAGAGCAAAAGATACATAACAGATACCAAAACCTATATAATGTCAAGCAAAACCTACACAACTTAAACAAGTCATACCCAAAACCTATATAACATCAATCAAAATCTACATAATGTAAACAAAAACCAACAAAATATAAAAGAAAACTTACATTCCCACCGCTATGTAGGTTTTGCTTCCTTTATGTAGGTTTTGTTTCCGTAATGTAGGCTTTGCTTCCGTTATGTAGTTTTTCTGTTATGTAGGTTTTGCTTCCGTTTTGTAGATTTTAGTATACAATGTAGGTGTTTCAATTTTTCTTGTAGGTTTAGGTTCAAGTTATGCAGGTTTTAGTTTAATGATGATGGGCCAAGTGTTGATCTTTTAGGGGAGAGTTCAGGAAGCCAAAGTTTTCGCGGGTACAACAAATATATGAACATCAGGCACATGTGACAAACCACACATCATTTAATGTTTTCAATATGACGGAGAGAAAATGTTTGTGCAAGAGATATAAGGTAGACAAAATTCCTTGTGTCCAGCCCTAGTTGCGGCCGAAAGTGCTGCTCTTTCAATAGTCTATCTCACTCATTGGTATTACCACAGACCAACTTAGTACGATGCATACGCTAAGTGTATTAAAGCTCGATATGCTGGAACACATGTACTTGAGGAGGTTTGCGAAGAAAATTCCTTGTGTCCATGCTTTACTTGCCGCCGAAAGTGCTACTCTTTCAATAGTCTATCTCACTCATTGGTATTACCTCACAACAACTTTGTATGATGCATACGCTAAGTGTATAAAAGCTCGAGATGCTGGAACACATGTACTTGAGGAGGTTGCGAACAAGGTTTGTAAGCCGCCATCAATTTGAAAGCAAACAGGTCGACCAAAAGCTCCATAATAAAACGGGTAATATAGGTGGTACTTTAGTCTAAACGACCAAGGAAGACGTACACATGTTCACAGTGTTCTCAACACGACAATAATACGCACACTTACCCATCAAAACAATCGTATACATGACCGTTTACTCATTCCCTGCCATAAATATTGAAATTACGTCCCCTTATGTATTTATTCAATAAATGATATGTAGGTATTGACTCCCATTATGTATGCTTAGGCTAACGTTATGTGGGTTTCTGTAACAGATATGAAATCAAAAGCTACGTGACGTAGACCAAAACACACATATTATATACCAAAACATATAAAACATCAAGCAAAACCTACACAACGTAAACAAGTCATACCTAAAACCTACATAACATCAATCAAAACCTACATAACGTAAACCAAAACCTACAAAACATAAAACAAAACCTACACAACGTAGGTTTTCCCACCGTTATGTAGGTTTTGCTTCCTTTATGTAGGTTTTGATTCCGTAATGTAGGCTTCGCTTCCGTTATGTGGTTTTTCTGTTATGTAGGTTTTGCTTCCGTTTTGTAGGTTTTAGTATACAATGTATGTGTTTCAATTTTTCTTGTAGGTTTTGGTTCAAGTTATGCAGGTTGTAGTTTTAATGATGTTGGGCCAATTATTGATCTTTTAGGGGAGAGTTCAGGAAGCCAAAGTTTTCGCGGTATAAGAATTATATGAACATCAGGCACATGTGACAAACCACACATCATTTAATGGTTTCAATATGACGGAGAGAAAATGTTTGTGCAAGAGGTATAACGTAGACAAAATTCCTTGTGTCCATGCCCTACTTGCCGCCGAAAGTGCTACTCTTTCAATAGTCTATCTCACTCATTGGTATTCCCACACAACAACTTTGTACGATGCATACGCTAAGTGTATTAAAGCTCGAGATGCTGGAACACATGTACCTGAGGAGGTTGCGAACAAGGTTTGTAAGCCGCCATCAATTTGAAAGCAAACAAGCCGAGTAAAATGTCAATAATAAAACGCATAATAGAGGTGGTACTTCAGTCTAAATGACCAAGAAAGACGTACACTTGTTCAAAGTGTTCTCAACATGGCCATAATACGCGCACTTGCCCATCAAAACAATCGTATACATGACCGTTTACTCATTCCCTGCCATAAATATTGAAATTACGTCCCCTTATGTATTTTTTCAATAAGTGATATGTAGGTATTGACTCCCATTATGTATGCTTAGGCTAACATTATGTGAGTTTTCGTAACAGATATGAAACCAAAACCTACGTGACGTAGAGCAAAAGATACATAACAGATACCAAAACCTATATAATGTCAAGCAAAACCTACACAACTTAAACAAGTCATACCCAAAACCTATATAACATCAATCAAAACCTACATAATGTAAACAAAAACCAACAAAATATAAAAGAAAACTTACGTTCCCACCGCTATGTAGGTTTTGCTTCCTTTATGTAGGTTTTGTTTCCGTAATGTAGGCTTTGCTTCCGTTATGTAGTTTTTCTGTTATGTAGGTTTTGCTTCCGTTTTGTAGATTTTAGTATACAATGTACTTGTTTCAATTTTTCTTGTAGGTTTAGGTTCAAGTTATGCAGGTTTTAGTTTAATGATGTTGGGCCAAGTATTGATCTTTTAGGGGAGAGTTCAGGAAGCCAAATTTTTCGCGGTACAACAAATATATGAACATCAGGCACATGTGACAAACCACACATCATTTAATGTTTTCAATATGACGGAGAGAAAATGTTTGTGCAAGAGATACAAGGTAGACAAAATTCCTTGTGTCCAGCCCTAGTTGCGGCCGAAAGTGCTGCTCTTTCAATAGTCTATCTCACTCATTGGTATTACCACAGACCAACTTTGTACGATGCATACGCTAAGTGTATTAAAGCTCGATATGCTGGAACACATGTACTTGAGGAGGTTGCGAAGAAAATTCCTTGTGTCCATGCCCTACTTGCCGCCGAAAGTGCTACTCTTTCAATAGTCTATCTCACTCATTGGTATTACCTCACAACAACTTTGTATGATGCATACGCTAAGTGTATAAAAGCTCGAGATGCTGGAACACATGTACTTGAGGAGGTTGCGAACAAGGTTTGTAAGCCGCCATCAATTTGAAAGCAAACAGGTCGACCAAAAGCTCCATAATAAAACGGGTAATGTAGGTGGTACTTTAGTCTAAACGACCAAGGAAGACGTACACATGTTCACAGTGTTCTCAACACGACAATAATACGCGCACTTGCCCATCAAAACAATCGTATACATGACCGTTTACTCATTCCCTGCCATAAATATTGAAATTACGTCCCCTTATGTATTTATTCAATAAATGATATGTAGGTATTGACTCCCATTATGTATGCTTAGGCTAACATTATGTGGGTTTCCGTAACAGATATGAAATCAAAAGCTACGTGACGTAGACCAAAACACACATATTATATACCAAAACATATAAAACATCAAGCAAAACCTACACAACGTAAACAAGTCATACCTAAAACCTACATAACATCAATCAAAACCTACATAACGTAAACCAAAACCTACAAAACATAAAACAAAACCTACACAACGTAGGTTTTCCCACCGTTATGTAGGTTTTGCTTCCTTTATGTACGTTTTGATTCCGTAATGTAGGCTTCGCTTCCGTTATGTGGTTTTTCTGTTATGTAGGTTTTGCTTCCCTTTTGTAGGTTTTAGTATACAATGTATGTGTTTCAATTTTTCTTGTAGGTTTTGGTTCAAGTTATGCAGGTTGTAGTTTTAATGATGTTGGGCCAATTATTGATCTTTTAGGGGAGAGTTCAGGAAGCCAAAGTTTTCGCGGTATAACATATATATGAACATCAGGCACATGTGACAAACCACACATCATTTAATGTTTTCAATATGACGGAGAGAAAATGTTTGTGCAAGAGGTATAACGTAGACAAAATTCCTTGTGTCCATGCCCTACTTGCCGCCGAAAGTGCTACTCTTTCAATAGTCTATCTCACTCATTGGTATTACCACACAACAACTTTGTACGATGCATATGCTAAGTGTATTAAAGCTCGAGATGTTGGAAGACATGTACCTGAGGAGGTTGCGAACAAGGTTTGTAACCGCCATCAATTTGAAAGCAAACAAGCCGAGTAAAATGTCAATAATAAAACGCGTAATAGAGGTGGTACTTCAGTCTAAATGACCAAGAAAGACGTACACTTGTTCAAAGTGTTCTCAACATGGCCATAATACGCGCACTTGCCCATCAAAACAATCGTATACATGACCGTTTACTCATTCCCTGCCATAAATATTGAAATTACGTCCCCTTATGTATTTGTTCAATAAGTGATATGTAGGTATTGACTCCCATTATGTATGCTTAGGCTAACATTATGTGAGTTTTCGTAACAGATATGAAACCAAAACCTACGTGACGTAGAGCAAAAGATACATAACAGATACCAAAACCTATATAATGTCAAGCAAAACCTACACAACTTAAACAAGTCATACCCAAAACCTATATAACAACAATCAAAACCTACATAATGTAAACAAAAACCAACAAAATATAAAAGAAAACTTACGTTCCCACCGCTATGTAGGTTTTGCTTCCTTTATGTAGGTTTTGTTTCCGTAATGTAGGCTTTGCTTCCGTTATGTAGTTTTTCTGTTATGTAGGTTTTGCTTCCGTTTTGTAGATTTTAGTATACAATGTAGGTGTTTCAATTTTCTTGTAGGTTTAGGTTCAAGTTATGCAGGTTTTAGTTTAATGATGTTGGGCCAAGTATTGATCTTTTAGGGGAGAGTTCAGGAAGCCAAATTTGTCGCGGTACAACAAATATATGAACATCAGGCACATGTGACAAACCACACATCATTTAATGTTTTCAATATGACGGAGAGAAAATGTTTGTGCAAGAGATATAAGGTAGACAAAATTCCTTGCGTCCAGCCCTAGTTGCGGCCGAAAGTGCTGCTCTTTCAATAGTCTATCTCACTCATTGGTATTACCACAGACCAACTTTGTACGATGCATACGCTAAGTGTATTAAAGCTCGATATGCTGGAACACATGTACTTGAGGAGGTTGCGAACAAAATTCCTTGTGTCCATGCCCTACTTGCCGCCGAAAGTGCTACTCTTTCAATAGTCTATCTCACTCATTGGTATTACCACACAACAACTTTGTACGATGCATACGCTAAGTGTATTAAAGCTCGAGATGCTGGAACACATGTACTTGAGGAGGTTGCGAACAAGGTTTGTAAGCCGCCATCAATTTGAAAGCAAACAGGTCGACCAAAAGCTCCATAATAAAACGGGTAATATAGGTGGTACTTTAGTCTAAACGACCAAGGAAGACGTACACATGTTCACAGTGTTCTCAACACGACAATAATACGCGCACTTGCCCATCAAAGCAATCGTATACATGACCGTTTACTCATTCCCTGCCATAAATATTGAAATTACGTCCCCTTATGTATTTATTCAATAAATGATATGTAGGTATTGACTGCCATTATGTATGCTTAGGCTAACGTTATGTGGGTTTCCGTAACAGATATGAAATCAAAAGCTACGTGACGTAGACCAAAACACACATATTATATACCAAAACATATAAAACATCAAGCAAAACCTACACAACGTAAACAAGTCATACCTAAAACCTACATAACATCAATCAAAACCTACATAACGTAAACCAAAACCTACAAAACATAAAACAAAACCTAAACAACGTAGGTTTTCCCACCGTTATGTAGGTTTTGCTTCCTTTATGTACGTTTGGATTCCGTAATGTAGGCTTCGCTTCCGTTATGTGGTTTTTCTGTTATGTAGGTTTTGCTTCCGTTTTGTAGGTTTTAGTATACAATGTATGTGTTTCAATTTTTCTTGTAGGTTTTGGTTCAAGTTATGCAGGTTGTAGTTTTAATGATGTTGGGCCAATTATTGATCTTTTAGGGGAGAGTTCAGGAAGCCAAAATTTTCGCGGTACAACAAATATATGAACATCAGGCACATGTGACAAACCACACATCATTTAATGTTTTCAATATGACGGAGAGAAAATGTTTGTGCAAGAGGTATAACGTAGACAAAATTCCTTGTGTCCATGCCCTACTTGCCGCCGAAAGTGCTACTCTTTCAATAGTCTATCTCACTCATTGGTATTACCACACAACAACTTTGTACGATGCATACGCTAAGTGTATTAAAGCTCGAGATGTTGGAAGACATGTACCTGAGGAGGTTGCGAACAAGGTTTGTAACCGCCATCAATTTGAAAGCAAACAAGCCGAGTAAAATGTCAATAATAAAACGCGTAATAGAGGTGGTACTTCAGTCTAAATGACCAAGAAAGACGTACACTTGTTCAAAGTGTTCTCAACATGGCCATAATACGCGCACTTGCCCATCAAAACAATCGTATACATGACCGTTTACTCATTCCCTGCCATAAATATTGAAATTACGTCCCCTTATGTATTTTTTCAATAAGTGATATGTAGGTATTGACTCCCATTATGTATGCTTAGGCTAACATTATGTGAGTTTTCGTAACAGATATGAAACCAAAACCTACGTGACGTAGAGCAAAAGATACATAACAGATACCAAAACCTATATAATGTCAAGCAAAACCTACACAACTTAAACAAGTCATACCCAAAACCTATATAACATCAATCAAAATCTACATAATGTAAACAAAAACCAACAAAATATAAAAGAAAACTTACATTCCCACCGCTATGTAGGTTTTGCTTCCTTTATGTAGGTTTTGTTTCCGTAATGTAGGCTTTGCTTCCGTTATGTAGTTTTTCTGTTATGTAGGTTTTGCTTCCGTTTTGTAGATTTTAGTATACAATGTAGGTGTTTCGATTTTTCTTGTAGGTTTAGGTTCAAGTTATGCAGGTTTTAGTTTAATGATGTTGGGCCAAGTGTTGATCTTTTAGGGGAGAGTTCAGGAAGCCAAAGTTTTCGCGGTACAACAAATATATGAACATCAGGCACATGTGACAAACCACACATCATTTAATGTTTTCAATATGACGGAGAGAAAATGTTTGTGCAAGAGATATAAGGTAGACAAAATTCCTTGTGTCCAGCCCTAGTTGCGGCCGAAAGTGCTGCTCTTTCAATAGTCTATCTCACTCATTGGTATTACCACAGACCAACTTAGTACGATGCATACGCTAAGTGTATTAAAGCTCGATATGCTGGAACACATGTACTTGAGGAGGTTGCGAAGAAAATTCCTTGTGTCCATGCTTTACTTGCCGCCGAAAGTGCTACTCTTTCAATAGTCTATCTCACTCATTGGTATTACCTCACAACAACTTTGTATGATGCATACGCTAAGTGTATAAAAGCTCGAGATGCTGGAACACATGTACTTGAGGAGGTTGCGAACAAGGTTTGTAAGCCGCCATCAATTTGAAAGCAAACAGGTCGACCAAAAGCTCCATAATAAAACGGGTAATATAGGTGGTACTTTAGTCTAAACGACCAAGGAAGACGTACACATGTTCACAGTGTTCTCAACACGACAATAATACGCACACTTACCCATCAAAACAATCGTATACATGACCGTTTACTCATTCCCTGCCATAAATATTGAAATTACGTCCCCTTATGTATTTATTCAATAAATGATATGTAGGTATTGACTCCCATTATGTATGCTTAGGCTAACGTTATGTGGGTTTCCGTAACAGATATGAAATCAAAAGCTACGTGACGTAGACCAAAACACACATATTATATACCAAAACATATAAAACATCAAGCAAAACCTACACAACGTAAACAAGTCATACCTAAAACCTACATAACATCAATCAAAACCTACATAACGTAAACCAAAACCTACAAAACATAAAACAAAACCTACACAACGTAGGTTTTCCCACCGTTATGTAGGTTTTGCTTCCTTTATGTAGGTTTTGATTCCGTAATGTAGGCTTCGCTTCCGTTATGTGGTTTTTCTGTTATGTAGGTTTTGCTTCCGTTTTGTAGGTTTTAGTATACAATGTATGTGTTTCAATTTTTCTTGTAGGTTTTGGTTCAAGTTATGCAGGTTGTAGTTTTAATGATGTTGGGCCAATTATTGATCTTTTAGGGGAGAGTTCAGGAAGCCAAAGTTTTCGCGGTATAAGAATTATATGAACATCAGGCACATGTGACAAACCACACATCATTTAATGGTTTCAATATGACGGAGAGAAAATGTTTGTGCAAGAGGTATAACGTAGACAAAATTCCTTGTGTCCATGCCCTACTTGCCGCCGAAAGTGCTACTCTTTCAATAGTCTATCTCACTCATTGGTATTCCCACACAACAACTTTGTACGATGCATACGCTAAGTGTATTAAAGCTCGAGATGCTGGAACACATGTACCTGAGGAGGTTGCGAACAAGGTTTGTAAGCCGCCATCAATTTGAAAGCAAACAAGCCGAGTAAAATGTCAATAATAAAACGCATAATAGAGGTGGTACTTCAGTCTAAATGACCAAGAAAGACGTACACTTGTTCAAAGTGTTCTCAACATGGCCATAATACGCGCACTTGCCCATCAAAACAATCGTATACATGACCGTTTACTCATTCCCTGCCATAAATATTGAAATTACGTCCCCTTATGTATTTGTTCAATAAGTCATATGTAGGTATTGACTCCCATTATGTATGCTTAGGCTAACATTATGTGAGTTTTCGTAACAGATATGAAACCAAAACCTACGTGACGTAGAGCAAAAGATACATAACAGATACCAAAACCTATATAATGTCAAGCAAAACCTACACAACTTAAACAAGTCATACCCAAAACCTATATAACATCAATCAAAACCTACATAATGTAAACAAAAACCAACAAAATATAAAAGAAAACTTACGTTCCCACCGCTATGTAGGTTTTGCTTCCTTTATGTAGGTTTTGTTTCCGTAATGTAGGCTTTGCTTCCGTTATGTAGTTTTTCTGTTATGTAGGTTTTGCTTCCGTTTTGTAGATTTTAGTATACAATGTACTTGTTTCAATTTTTCTTGTAGGTTTAGGTTCAAGTTATGCAGGTTTTAGTTTAATGATGTTGGGCCAAGTATTGATCTTTTAGGGGAGAGTTCAGGAAGCCAAATTTTTCGCGGTACAACAAATATATGAACATCAGGCACATGTGACAAACCACACATCATTTAATGTTTTCAATATGACGGAGAGAAAATGTTTGTGCAAGAGATACAAGGTAGACAAAATTCCTTGTGTCCAGCCCTAGTTGCGGCCGAAAGTGCTGCTCTTTCAATAGTCTATCTCACTCATTGGTATTACCACAGACCAACTTTGTACGATGCATACGCTAAGTGTATTAAAGCTCGATATGCTGGAACACATGTACTTGAGGAGGTTGCGAAGAAAATTCCTTGTGTCCATGCCCTACTTGCCGCCGAAAGTGCTACTCTTTCAATAGTCTATCTCACTCATTGGTATTACCTCGCAACAACTTTGTATGATGCATACGCTAAGTGTATAAAAGCTCGAGATGCTGGAACACATGTACTTGAGGAGGTTGCGAACAAGGTTTGTAAGCCGCCATCAATTTGAAAGCAAACAGGTCGACCAAAAGCTCCATAATAAAACGGGTAATATAGGTGGTACTTTAGTCTAAACGACCAAGGAAGACGTACACATGTTCACAGTGTTCTCAACACGACAATAATACGCGCACTTGCCCATCAAAACAATCGTATACATGACCGTTTACTAATTCCCTGCCATAAATATTGAAATTACGTCCCCTTATGTATTTATTCAATAAATGATATGTAGGTATTGACTCCCATTATGTATGCTTAGGCTAACGTTATGTGGGTTTCCGTAACAGATATGAAATCAAAAGCTACGTGACGTAGACCAAAACACACATATTATATACCAAAACATATAAAACATCAAGCAAAACCTACACAACGTAAACAAGTCATACCTAAAACCTACATAACATCAATCAAAACCTACATAACGTAAACCAAAACCTACAAAACATAAAACAAAACCTACACAACGTAGGTTTTCCCACCGTTATGTAGGTTTTGCTTCCTTTATGTACGTTTTGATTCCGTAATGTAGGCTTCGCTTCCGTTATGTGGTTTTTCTGTTATGTAGGTTTTGCTTCCCTTTTGTAGGTTTTAATATACAATGTATGTGTTTCAATTTTTCTTGTAGGTTTTGGTTCAAGTTATGCAGGTTGTAGTTTTAATGATGTTGGGCCAATTATTGATCTTTTAGAGGAGAGTTCAGGAAGCCAAAGTTTTCTCGGTATAACATATATATGAACATCAGGCACATGTGACAAACCACACATCATTTAATGTTTTCAATATGACGGAGAGAAAATGTTTGTGCAAGAGGTATAACGTAGACAAAATTCCTTGTGTCCATGCCCTACTTGCCGCCGAAAGTGCTACTCTTTCAATAGTCTATCTCACTCATTGGTATTACCACACAACAACTTTGTACGATGCATACGCTAAGTGTATTAAAGCTCGAGATGTTGGAAGACATGTACCTGAGGAGGTTGCGAACAAGGTTTGTAACCGCCATCAATTTGAAAGCAAACAAGCCGAGTAAAATGTCAATAATAAAACGCGTAATAGAGGTGGTACTTCAGTCTAAATGACCAAGAAAGACGTACACTTGTTCAAAGTGTTCTCAACATGGCCATAATACGCGCACTTGCCCATCAAAACAATCGTATACATGACCGTTTACTCATTCCTGCCATAAATATTGAAATTACGTCCCCTTATGTATTTGTTCAATAAGTGATATGTAGGTATTGACTCCCATTATGTATGCTTAGGCTAACATTATGTGAGTTTTCGTAACAGATATGAAACCAAAACCTACGTGACGTAGAGCAAAAGATACATAACAGATACCAAAACCTATATAATGTCAAGCAAAACCTACACAACTTAAACAAGTCATACCCAAAACCTATATAACATCAATCAAAACCTACATAATGTAAACAAAAACCAACAAAATATAAAAGAAAACTTACGTTCCCACCGCTATGTAGGTTTTGCTTCCTTTATGTAGGTTTTGTTTCCGTAATGTAGGCTTTGCTTCCGTTATGTAGTTTTTCTGTTATGTAGGTTTTGCTTCCGTTTTGTAGATTTTAGTATACAACGTAGGTGTTTCAATTTTCTTGTAGGTTTAGGTTCAAGTTATGCAGGTTTTAGTTTAATGATGTTGGGCCAAGTGTTGATCTTTTAGGGGAGAGTTCAGGAAGCCAAAGTTTTCGCGGTACAACAAATATATGAACATCAGGCACATGTGACAAACCACACATCATTTAATGTTTTCAATATGACGGAGAGAAAATGTTTGTGCAAGAGATATAAGGTAGACAAAATTCCTTGTGTCCAGCCCTAGTTGCGGCCGAAAGTGCTGCTCTTTCAATAGTCTATCTCACTCATTGGTATTACCACAGACCAACTTTGTACGATGCATACGCTAAGTGTATTAAAGCTCGATATGCTGGAACACATGTACTTGAGGAGGTTGCGAACAAAATTCCTTGTGTCCATGCCCTACTTGCCGCCGAAAGTGCTACTCTTTCAATAGTCTATCTCACTCATTGGTATTACCACACAACAACTTTGTACGATGCATACGCTAAGTATATTAAAGCTAGAGATGCTGGAACACATGTACTTGAGGAGGTTGCGAACAAGGTTTGTAAGCCGCCATCAATTTGAAAGCAAACAGGTCGACCAAAAGCTCCATAATAAAACGGGTAATATAGGTGGTACTTTAGTCTAAACGACCAAGGAAGACGTACACATGTTCACAGTGTTCTCAACACGACAATAATACGCGCACTTGCCCATCAAAACAATTGTATACATGACCGTTTACTCATTCCCTGCCATAAATATTGAAATTACGTCCCCTTATGTATTTATTCAATAAATGATATGTAGGTATTGACTCCCATTATGTATGCTTAGGCTAACGTTATGTGGGTTTCCGTAACAGATATGAAATCAAAAGCTACGTGATGTAGACCAAAACACACATATTATATACCAAAACATATAAAACATCAAGCAAAACCTACACAACGTAAACAAGTCATACCTAAAACCTACATAACATCAATCAAAACCTACATAACGTAAACCAAAACCTACAAAACATAAAACAAAAACTACACAACGTAGGTTTTCCCACCGTTATGTAGGTTTTGCTTCCTTTATGTACGTTTTGATTCCGTAATGTAGGCTTCGCTTCCGTTATGTGGTTTTTCTGTTATGTAGGTTTTGCTTCCCTTTTGTAGGTTTTAGTATACAATGTATGTGTTTCAATTTTTCTTATAGGTTTTGGTTCAAGTTATGCAGGTTGTAGTTTTAATGATGTTGGGCCAATTATTGATCTTTTAGAGGAGAGTTCAGGAAGCCAAAGTTTTCTCGGTATAACATATATATGAACATCAGGCACATGTGACAAACCACACATCATTTAATGTTTTCAATATGACGGAGAGAATATGTTTGTGCAAGAGGTATAACGTAGACAAAATTCCTTGCGTCCATGCCCTACTTGCCGCCGAAAGTGCTACTCTTTCAATAGTCTATCTCACTCATTGGTATTACCACACAACAACTTTGTACGATGCATACGCTAAGTGTATTAAAGCTCGAGATGCTGGAACACATGTACCTGAGGAGGTTGCGAACAAGGTTTGTAAGCCGCCATCAATTTGAAAGCAAACAAGCCGAGTAAAATGTCAATAATAAAACGCGTAATAGAGGTGGTACTTCAGTCTAAATGACCAAGAAAGACGTACACTTGTTCAAAGTGTTCTCAACATGGCCATAATACGCGCACTTGCCCATCAAAACAATCGTATACATGACCGTTTACTCATTCCCTGCCATAAATATTGAAATTACGTCCCCTTATGTATTTGTTCAATAAGTGATATGTAGGTATTGACTCCCATTATGTATGCTTAGGCTAACATTATGTGAGTTTTCGTAACAGATATGAAACCAAAACCTACGTGACGTAGAGCAAAAGATACATAACAGATACCAAAACCTATATAATGTCAAGCAAAACCTACACAACTTAAACAAGTCATACCCAAACCCTATATAACATCAATGAAAACCTACATAATGTAAACAAAAACCAACAAAATATAAAAGAAAACTTACGTTCCCACCGCTATGTAGGTTTTGCTTCCTTTATGTAGGTTTTGTTTCCGTAATGTAGGCTTTGCTTCCGTTATGTAGTTTTTCTGTTATGTAGGTTTTGCTTCCGTTTTGTAGATTTTAGTATACAACGTAGGTGTTTCAACTTTCTTGTAGGTTTAGGTTCAAGTTATGCAGGTTTTAGTTTAATGATGTTGGGCCAAGTATTGATCTTTTAGGGGAGAGTTCAGGAAGCCAAAGTTTTTGCGGTACACAAATATATGAACATCAGGCACATGTGACAAACCACACATCATTTAATGTTTTCAATATGACGGAGAGAAAATGTTTGTGCAAGAGATATAAGGTAGACAAAATTCCTTGTGTCCAGCCCTAGTTGCGGCCGAAAGTGCTGCTCTTTCAATAGTCTATCTCACTCATTGGTATTACCACAGACCAAATTTGTACGATGCATACGCTAAGTGTATTAAAGCTCGATATGCTGGAACACATGTACTTGAGGAGGTTGCGAACAAAATTCCTTGTGTCCATGCCCTACTTGCCGCCGAAAGTGCTACTCTTTCAATAGTCTATCTCACTCATTGGTATTACCACACAACAACTTTGTACGATGCATACGCTAAGTGTATTAAAGCTCGAGATGGTGGAACACATGTACCTGAGGAGGTTGCGAACAAGGTTTGTAAGCCGCCATCAATTTGAAAGCAAACAAGCCGAGTAAAATGTCAATAATAAAACGCGTAATAGAGGTGGTACTTCAGTCTAAACGACCAAGAAAGACGTACACTTGTTCAAAGTGTTCTCAACATGGCCATAATACGCGCACTTGCCCATCAAAACAATCGTATACATGACCGTTTACTCATTCCCTGCCATAAATATTGAAATTACGTCCCCTTATGTATTTGTTCAATAAGTGATATGTAGGTATTGACTCCCATTATGTATGCTTAGGCTAACATTATGTGAGTTTTCGTAACAGATATGAAACCAAAACCTACGTGACGTAGAGCAAAAGATATATAACATATACCAAAACCTATATAATGTCAAGCAAAACCTGCACAACTTAAACAAGTCATACCCAAAACCTATATAACATCAATCAAAACCTACATAATGTAAACAAAAACCAACAAAATATAAAAGAAAACTTACGTTCCCACCGCTATGTAGGTTTTGCTTCCGTAATGTAGGCTTTGCTTCCGTTATGTACATAACATCAATCAAAACCTACATAACGTAAACCAAAACCTACAAAACATAAAACAAAACCTACACAACGTAGGTTTTCCCACCGTTATGTAGGTTTTGCTTCCTTTATGTAGTTTTGATTCCGTAATGTAGGCTTCGCTTCCGTTATGTGGTTTTTCTGTTATGTAGGTTTTGCTTCCGTTTTGTAGGTTTTAGTATACAATGTATGTGTTTCAATTTTTCTTATAGGTTTTGGTTCAAGTTATGCAGGTTGTAGTTTTAATGACGTTGGGCCAATTATTGATCTTTTAGGGGAGAGTTCAGGAAGCCAAAGTTTTCGCGGTATAACAAATATATGAAACATCAGGCACATGTGACAAACCACACATCATTTAATGTTTTCAATATGACGGAGAGAAAAATGTTTGTGCAAGAGGTATAACGTAGACAAAATTCCTTGTGTCCATGCCCTACTTGCCGCCGAAAGTGCTACTCTTTCAATAGTCTATCTCACTCATTGGTATTACCACACAACAACTTTGTACGATGCATACGCTAAGTGTATTAAAGCTCGAGATGCTGGAACACATGTACCTGAGGAGGTTGCGAACAAGGTTTGTAAGCCGCCATCAATTTGAAAGCAAACAAGCCGAGTAAAATGTCAATAATAAAACGCGTAATAGAGGTGGTACTTCAGTCCTAATGACCAAGAAAGACGTACACTTGTTAAAAGTGTTCTCAACATGGCCATAATACGCGCACTTGCCAATCAAAACAATCGTATACATGACCGTTTACTCATTCCCTGCCATAAATATTGAAATTACGTCCCCTTATGTATTTCAATAAGTGATATGTAGGTATTGACTCCCATTATGTATGCTTAGGCTAACATTATGTGAGTTTTCGTAACAGATATGAAACCAAAACCTACGTGACGTAGAGCAAAAGATACATAACAGATACCAAAACCTATATAATGTCAAGCAAAACCTACACAACTTAAACAAGTCATACCCAAACCCTATATAACATCAATGAAAACCTACATAATGTAAACAAAAACCAACAAAATATAAAAGAAAAACTTACGTTCCCACCGCTATGTAGGTTTTGCTTCCTTTATGTAGGTTTTGTTTCCGTAATGTAGGCTTTGCTTCCGTTATGTAGTTTTTCTGTTATGTAGGTTTTGCTTCCGTTTTGTAGATTTTAGTATACAACGTAGGTGTTTCAATTTTCTTGTAGGTTTAGGTTCAAGTTATGCAGGTTTTAGTTTAATGATGTTGGGCCAAGTATTGATCTTTTAGGGGAGAGTTCAGGAAGCCAAAGTTTTCGCGGTACAACAAATATGATGAACATCAGGCACATGTGACAAACCACATATCATTTAATGTTTTCAATATGACGGAGAGAAAATGTTTGTGCAAGAGATATAAGGTAGACAAAATTCCTTGTGTCCAGCCCTAGTTGCGGCCGAAAGTGCTGCTCTTTCAATAGTCTATCTCACTCATTGGTATTACCACAGACCAACTTTGTACGATGCATACGCTAAGTGTATTAAAGCTCGATATGCTGGAACACATGTACTTGAGGAGGTTGCGAACAAAATTCCTTGTGTCCATGCCCTACTTGCCGCCGAAAGTGCTACTCTTTCAATAGTCTATCTCACTCATTGGTATTACCAGACAACAACTTTGTACGATGCATACGCTAAGTGTATTAAAGCTCGAGATGCTGGAACACATGTACCTGAGGAGGTTGCGAACAAGGTTTGTAAGCCGCCATCAATTTGAAAGCAAACAAGCCGAGTAAAATGTCAATAATAAAACGCGTAATAGAGGTGGTACTTCAGTCTAAACGACCAAGAAAGACGTACACTTGTTCAAAGTGTTCTCAACATGGCCATAATACGCGCACTTGCCCATCAAAACAATCGTATACATGACCGTTTACTCATTCCCTGCCATAAATATTGAAATTACGTCCCCTTATGTATTTGTTCAATAAGTGATATGTAGGTATTGACTCCCATTATGTATGCTTAGGCTAACATTATGTGAGTTTTCGTAACAGATATGAAACCAAAACCTACGTGACGTAGAGCAAAAGATACATAACATATACCAAAACCTATATAATGTCAAGCAAAACCTACACAACTTAAACAAGTCATACCTAAAACCTATATAACATCAATCAAAACCTACATAATGTAAACAAAAACCAACAAAATATAAAAGAAAACTTACGTTCCCACCGCTATGTAGGTTTTGCTTCCGTAATGTAGGCTTTGCTTCCGTTATGTACATAACATCAATCAAAACCTACATAACGTAAACCAAAACCTACAAAACATAAAACAAAACCTACACAACGTAGGTTTTCCCACCGTTATGTAGGTTTTTGCTTCCTTTATGTAGGTTTTGATTCCGTAATGTAGGCTTCGCTTCCGTTATGTGGTTTTTCTGTTATGTAGGTTTTGCTTCCGTTTTGTAGGTTTTAGTATACAATGTATGTGTTTCAATTTTTCTTATAGGTTTTGGTTCAAGTTATGCAGGTTGTAGTTTTAATGATGTTGGGCCAATTATTGATCTTTTAGGGGAGAGTTCAGGAAGCCAAAGTTTTCGCGGTATAACAAATATATGAACATCAGGCACATGTGACAAACCACACATCATTTAATGTTTTCAATATGACGGAGAGAAAATGTTTGTGCAAGAGGTATAACGTAGACAAAATTCCTTGTGTCCATGCCCTACTTGCCGCCGAAAGTGCTACTCTTTCAATAGTCTATCTCACTCATTGGTATTACCACACAACAACTTTGTACGATGCATACGCTAAGTGTATTAAAGCTCGAGATGCTGGAACACATGTACCTGAGGAGGTTGCGAACAAGGTTTGTAAGCCGCCATCAATTTGAAAGCAAACAAGCCGAGTAAAATGTCAATAATAAAACGCGTAATAGAGGTGGTACTTCAGTCTAAATGACCAAGAAAGACGTACACTTGTTAAAAGTGTTCTCAACATGGCCATAATACGCGCACTTGCCCATCAAAACAATCGTATACATGACCGTTTACTCATTCCCTGTCATAAATATTGAAATTACGTCCCCTTATGTATTTGTTCAATAAGTGATATGTAGGTATTGACTCCCATTATGTATGCTTAGGCTAACATTATGTGAGTTTTCGTAACAGATATGAAACCAAAACCTACGTGACGTAGAGCAAAAGATACATAACAGATACCAAAACCTATATAATGTCAAGCAAAACCTACACAACTTAAACAAGTCATACCCAAAACCTATATAACATCAATCAAAACCTACATAATGTAAACAAAAACCAACAAAATATAAAAGAAAACTTACGTTCCCACCGCTATGTAGGTTTTGTTTCCGTAATGTAGGCTTTGCTTCCGTTATGTAGTTTTTCTGTTATGAAGGTTTTGCTTCCGTTTTGTAGATTTTAGTATACAACGTAGGTGTTTCAATTTTCTTGTAGGTTTAGGTTCATGTTATGCAGGTTTTAGTTTAATGATGTTGGGCCAAGTATTGATCTTTTAGGGGAGAGTTCAGGAAGCCAAAGTTTTCGCGGTACAACAAATATATGAACATCAGGCACATGTGACAAACCACATATCATTTAATGTTTTCAATATGACGGAGAGAAAATGTTTGTGCAAGAGATATAAGGTAGACAAAATTCCTTGTGTCCAGCCCTAGTTGCGGCCGAAAGTGCTGCTCTTTCAATAGTCTATCTCACTCATTGGTATTACCACAGACCAACTTTGTACGATGCATACGCTAAGTGTATTAAAGCTCGATATGCTGGAACACATGTACTTGAGGAGGTTGCGAACAAAATTCCTTGTGTCCATGCCCTACTTGCCGCCGAAAGTGCTACTCTTTCAATAGTCTATCTCACTCATTGGTATTACCACACAACAACTTTGTACGATGCATACGCTAAGTGTATTAAAGCTCGAGATGCTGGAACACATGTACCTGAGGAGGTTGCGAACAAGGTTTGTAAGCCGCCATCAATTTGAAAGCAAACAAGCCGAGTAAAATGTCAATAATAAAACGCGTAATAGAGGTGGTACTTCAGTCTACACATTTTCACAGTGTTCTCAACACGACAATAATACGCGCACTTGCCCATCAAAACAATCGTATACATGACCGTTTACTCATTCCCTGCCATAAATATTGAAATTACGTCCCCTTATGTATTTGTTCAATAAGTGATATGTAGGTATTTACTCCCATTATGTATGCTTAGGCTAACATTATCTGAGTTTTCGTAACAGATATGAAACCAAAACCTACGTGACGTAGAGCAAAAGATACATAACAGATACCAAAACCTATATAATGTCAAGCAAAACCTACACAACTTAAACAAGTCATACCAAAACCTATATAACATCAATCAAAACCTACATAATGTAAACAAAAACCAACAAAATATAAAAGAAAACTTACGTTCCCACCGCTATGTAGGTTTTGCTTCCTTTATGTAGGTTTTGTTTCCGTAATGTAGGCTTTGCTTCCGTTATGTAGTTTTTCTGTTATGTAGGTTTTGCTTCCGTTTTGTAGATTTTAGTATACAATGTAGGTGTTTCAATTTTCTTGTAGGTTTAGGTTCAAGTTATGCAGGTTTTAGTTTAATGATGTTGGGCCAAGTATTGATCTTTTAGGGGAGAGTTCAGGAAGCCAAAGTTTTCGCGGTACAACAAATATATGAACATCAGGCACATGTGACAAACCACACATCATTTAATGTTTTCAATATGACGGAGAGAAAATGTTTGTGCAAGAGATATAAGGTAGACAAAATTCCTTGTGTCCAGCCCTAGTTGCGGCCGAAAGTGCTGCTCTTTCAATAGTCTATCTCACTCATTGGTATTACCACAGACCAACTTTGTACGATGCATACGCTAAGTGTATTAAAGCTCGATATGCTGGAACACATGTACTTGAGGAGGTTGCGAACAAAATTCCTTGTGTCCATGCCCTACTTGCCGCCGAAAGTGCTACTCTTTCAATAGTCTATCTCACTCATTGGTATTACCACACAACAACTTTGTACGATGCATACGCTAAGTGTATTAAAGCTCGAGATGCTGGAACACATGTACTTGAGGAGGTTGCGAACAAGGTTTGTAAGCCGCCATCAATTTGAAAGCAAATAGGTCGACCAAAAGCTCCATAATAAAACGGGTAATATAGGTGGTACTTTAGTCTAAACGACCAAGGAACACGTACACATTTTCACAGTGTTCTCAGCACGACAATAATACGCGCACTTGCCCATCAAAACAATCGTATACATGACCGTTTACTCATTCCCTGCCATAAATATTGAAATTACGTCCCCTTATGTATTTGTTCAATAAGTGATATGTAGGTATTTACTCCCATTATGTATGCTTAGGCTAACATTATGTGAGTTTTCGTAACAGATATGAAACCAAAACCTACGTGACGTAGAGCAAAAGATACATAACAGATACCAAAACCTATATAATGTCAAGCAAAACCTACACAACTTAAACAAGTCATACCCAAAACCTATATAACATCAATCAAAACCTACATAATGTAAACAAAAACCAACAAAATATAAAAGAAAACTTACGTTCCCACCGCTATGTAGGTTTTGCTTCCTTTATGTAGGTTTTGTTTCCGTAATGTAGGCTTTGCTTCCGTTATGTAGTTTTTCTGTTATGTAGGTTTTGCTTCCGTTTTGTAGATTTTAGTATACAATGTAGGTGTTTCAATTTTCTTGTAGGTTTAGGTTCAAGTTATGCAGGTTTTAGTTTAATGATGTTGGGCCAAGTATTGATCTTTTAGGGGAGAGTTCAGGAAGCCAAATTTGTCGCGGTACAACAAATATATGAACATCAGGCACATGTGACAAACCACACATCATTTATTGTTTTCAATATGACGGAGAGAAAATGTTTGTGCAAGAGATATAAGGTAGACAAAATTCCTTGTGTCCAGCCCTAGTTGCGGCCGAAAGTGCTGCTCTTTCAATAGTCTATCTCACTCATTGGTATTACCACAGACCAACTTTGTACGATGCATACGCTAAGTGTATTAAAGCTCGATATGCTGGAACACATGTACTTGAGGAGGTTGCGAACAAAATTCCTTGTGTCCATGCCCTACTTGCCGCCGAAAGTGCTACTCTTTCAATAGTCTATCTCACTCATTGGTATTACCACACAACAACTTTGTACGATGCATACGCTAAGTGTATTAAAGCTCGAGATGCTGGAACACATGTACTTGAGGAGGTTGCGAACAAGGTTTGTAAGCCGCCATCAATTTGAAAGCAAACAGGTCGACCAAAAGCTCCATAATAAAACGGGTAATATAGGTGGTACTTTAGTCTAAACGACCAAGGAAGACGTACACATTTTCACAGTGTTCTCAACACGACAATAATACGCGCACTTGCCCATCAAAACAATCGTATACATGACCGTTTACTCATTCCCTGCCATAAATATTGAAATTACGTCCCCTTATGTATTTGTTCAATAAGTGATATGTAGGTATTTACTCCCATTATGTATGCTTAGGCTAACATTATGTGAGTTTTCGTAACAGATATGAAACAAAAACCTACGTGACGTAGAGCAAAAGATACATAACAGATACCAAAACCTATATAATGTCAAGCAAAACCTACACAACTTAAACAAGTCATACCCAAAACCTATATAACATCAATCAAAACCTACATAATGTAAACAAAAACCAACAAAATATAAAAGAAAACTTACGTTCCCACCGCTATGTAGGTTTTGCTTCCTTTATGTAGGTTTTGTTTCCGTAATGTAGGCTTTGCTTCCGTTATGTAGTTTTTCTGTTATGTAGGTTTTGCTTCCGTTTTGTAGATTTTAGTATACAATGTAGGTGTTTCAATTTTCTTGTAGGTTTAGGTTCAAGTTATGCAGGTTTTAGTTTAATGATGTTGGGCCAAGTATTGATCTTTTAGGGGAGAGTTCAGGAAGCCAAAGTTTTCGCGGTACAACAAATATATGAACATCAGGCACATGTGACAAACCACACATCATTTAATGTTTTCAATATGACGGAGAGAAAATGTTTGTGCAAGAGATATAAGGTAGACAAAATTCCTTGCGTCCAGCCCTAGTTGCGGCCGAAAGTGCTGCTCTTTCAATAGTCTATCTCACTCATTGGTATTGCCACAGACCAACTTTGTACGATGCATACGCTAAGTGTATTAAAGCTCGATATGCTGGAACACATGTACTTGAGGAGGTTGCGAACAAAATTCCTTGTGTCCATGCCCTACTTGCCGCCGAAAGTGCTACTCTTTCAATAGTCTATCTCACTCATTGGTATTACCACACAACAACTTTGTACGATGCATACGCTAAGTGTATTAAAGCTCGAGATGCTGGAACACATGTACTTGAGGAGGTTGCGAACAAGGTTTGTAAGCCGCCATCAATTTGAAAGCAAATAGGTCGACCAAAAGCTCCATAATAAAACGGGTAATATAGGTGGTACTTTAGTCTAAACGACCAAGGAAGACGTACACATTTTCACAGTGTTCTCAACACGACAATAATAGGCGCACTTGCCCATCAAAACAATCGTATACATGACCGTTTACTCATTCCCTGCCATAAATATTGAAATTACGTCCCCTTATGTATTTGTTCAATAAGTGATATGTAGGTATTTACTCCCATTATGTATGCTTAGGCTAACATTATGTGAGTTTTCGTAACAGATATGAAACCAAAACCTACGTGACGTAGAGCAAAAGATACATAACAGATACCAAAACCTATATAATGTCAAGCAAAACCTACACAACTTAAACAAGTCATACCCAAAACCTATATAACATCAATCAAAACCTACATAATGTAAACAAAAACCAACAAAATATAAAAGAAAACTTACGTTCCCACCGCTATGTAGGTTTTGCTTCCTTTATGTAGGTTTTGTTTCCGTAATGTAGGCTTTGCTTCCGTTATGTAGTTTTTCTGTTATGTAGGTTTTGCTTCCGTTTTGTAGATTTTAGTATACAATGTAGGTGTTTCAATTTTCTTGTAGGTTTAGGTTCAAGTTATGCAGGTTTTAGTTTAATGATGTTGGGCCAAGTATTGATCTTTTAGGGGAGAGTTCAGGAAGCCAAATTTGTCGCGGTACAACAAATATATGAACATCAGGCACATGTGACAAACCACACATCATTTAATGTTTTCAATATAACGGAGAGAAAATGTTTGTGCAAGAGATATAAGGTAGACAAAATTCCTTGTGTCCAGCCCTAGTTGCGGCCGAAAGTGCTGCTCTTTCAATAGTCTATCTCACTCATTGGTATTACCACAGACCAACTTTGTACGATGCATACGCTAAGTGTATTAAAGCTCGATATGCTGGAACACATGTACTTGAGGAGGTTGCGAACAAAATTCCTTGTGTCCATGCCCTACTTGCCGCCGAAAGTGCTACTCTTTCAATAGTCTATCTCACTCATTGGTATTACCACACAACAACTTTGTACGATGCATACGCTAAGTGTATTAAAGCTCGAGATGCTGGAACACATGTACTTGAGGAGGTTGCGAACAAGGTTTGTAAGCCGCCATCAATTTGAAAGCAAACAGGTCGACCAAAAGCTCCATAATAAAACGGGTAATATAGGTGGTACTTTAGTCTAAACGACCAAGGAAGACGTACACATTTTCACAGTGTTCTCAACACGACAATAATACGCGCACTTGCCCATCAAAACAATCGTATACATGATCGTTTACTCATTCCCTGCCATAAATATTGAAATTACGTCCCCTTATGTATTTATTCAATAAATGATATGTAGGTATTGACTCCCATTATGTATGCTTAGGCTAACGTTATGTGGGTTTCCGTAACAGAAATGAAATCAAAAGCTACGTGACGTAGACGAAAACACACATATTATATACCAAAACATATAAAACATCAAGCAAAACCTACACAACGTAAACAAGTCATACCTAAAACCTACATAACATCAATCAAAACCTACATAACGTAAACCAAAACCTACAAAACATAAAACAAAACCTACACAACGTAGGTTTTCCCACCGTTATGTAGGTTTTGCTTCCTTTATGTACGTTTTGATTCCGTAATGTAGGCTTCGCTTCCATTATGTGGTTTTTCTGTTATGTAGGTTTTGCTTCCGTTTTGTAGGTTTTAGTATACAATGTATGTGTTTCAATTTTTCTTGTAGGTTTTGGTTCAAGTTATGCAGGTTGTAGTTTTAATGATGTTGGGCCAATTATTGATCTTTTAGGGGATAGTTCAGGAAGCCAAAGTTTTCGCGGTATAAGAAATATATGAACATCAGGCACATGTGACAAACCACACATCATTTAATGTTTTCAATATGACGGAGAGAAAATGTTTGTGCAAGAGGTATAACGTAGACAAAATTCCTTGTGTCCATGCCCTACTTGCCGCCGAAAGTGCTACTCTTTCAATAGTCGATCTCACTCATTGGTATTACCACACAACAACTTTGTACGATGCATACGCTAAGTGTATTAAAGCTCGAGATGTTGGAAGACATGTACCTGAGGAGGTTGCGAACAAGGTTTGTAACCGCCATCAATTTGAAAGCAAACAAGCCGAGTAAAATGTCAATAATAAAACGCTTAATAGAGGTGGTACTTCAGTCTAAATGACCAAGAAAGACGTACACTTGTTCAAAGTGTTCTCAACATGGCCATAATACGCGCACTTGCCCATCAAAACAATCGTATACATGACCGTTTACTCATTCCCTGCCATAAATATTGAAATTACGTCCCCTTATGTATTTGTTCAATAAGTGATATGTAGGTATTGACTCCCATTATGTATGCTTAGGCTAACATTATGTGAGTTTTCGTAACAGATATGAAACCAAAACCTACGTGACGTAGAGCAAAAGATACATAACAGATACCAAAACCTATATAATGTCAAGCAAAACCTACACAACTTAAACAAGTCATACCCAAAACCTATATAACATCAATCAAAACCTACATAATGTAAACAAAAACCAACAAAATATAAAAGAAAACTTACGTTCCCACCGCTATGTAGGTTTTGCTTCCTTTATGTAGGTTTTGTTTCCGTAATGTAGGCTTTGCTTCCGTTATGTAGTTTTTCTGTTATGTAGGTTTTGCTTCCGTTTTGTAGATTTTAGTATACAATGTACTTGTTTCAATTTTCTTGTAGGTTTAGGTTCAAGTTATGCAGGTTTTAGTTTAATGATGTTGGGCCAAGTATTGATCTTTTAAGGGAGAGTTCAGGAAGCCAAAGTTTTCGCGGTACAACAAATATATGAACATCAGGCACATGTGACAAACCACACATCATTTAATGTTTTCAATATGACGGAGAGAAAATGTTTGTGCAAGAGATATAAGGTAGACAAAATTCCTTGTGTCCAGCCCTAGTTGCGGCCGAAAGTGCTGCTCTTTCAATAGTCTATCTCACTCATTGGTATTACCACAGACCAACTTTGTACGATGCATACGCTAAGTGTATTAAAGCTCGATATGCTGGAACACATGTACTTGAGGAGGTTGCGAACAAAATTCCTTGTGTCCATGCCCTACTTGCCGCCGAAAGTGCTACTCTTTCAATAGTCTATCTCACTCATTGGTATTACCTCACAACAACTTTGTATGATGCATACGCTAAGTGTATAAAAGCTCGAGATGCTGGGACACATGTACTTGAGGAGGTTGCGAACAAGGTTTGTAAGCCGCCATCAATTTGAAAGCAAACAGGTCGACCAAAAGCTCCATAATAAAACGGGTAATATAGGTGGTACTTTAGTCTAAACGACCAAGGAAGACGTACACATGTTCAAAGTGTTCTCAACACGACAATAATACGCGCACTTGCCCATCAAAACAATCGTATACATAACCGTTTACTCATTCCCTGCCATAAATATTGAAATTACGTCCCCTTATGTATTTATTCAATAAATGATATGTAGGTATTGACTCCCATTATGTATGCTTAGGCTAACGTTATGTGGGTTTCCGTAACAGATATGAAATCAAAAGCTACGTGACGTAGACCAAAACACACATATTATATACCAAAACATATAAAACATCAAGCAAAACCTACACAACGTAAACAAGTCATACCTAAAACCTACATAACATCAATCAAAACCTACATAACGTAAACAAAAACCTACAAAACATAAAACAAAACCTACACAACGTAGGTTTTCCCACCGTTATGTAGGTTTTGCTTCCTTTATGTAGGTTTTGATTCCGTAATGTAGGCTTCGCTTCCGTTATGTGGTTTTTCTGTTATGTAGGTTTTGCTTCCGTTTTGTAGGTTTTAGTATACAATGTATGTGTTTCAATTTTTCTTGTAGGTTTTGGTTCAAGTTATGCAGGTTGTAGTTTTAATGATATTGGGCCAATTATTGATCTTTTAGGGGATAGTTCAGGAAGCCAAAGTTTTCGCGGTATAAGAAATATATGAACATCAGGCACATGTGACAAACCACACATCATTTAATGTTTTCAATATGACGGAGAGAAAATGTTTGTGCAAGAGGTATAACGTAGACAAAATTCCTTGTGTCCATGCCCTACTTGCCGCCGAAAGTGCTACTCTTTCAATAGTCGATCTCACTCATTGGTATTACCACACAACAACTTTGTACGATGCATACGCTAAGTGTATTAAAGCTCGAGATGTTGGAAGACATGTACCTGAGGAGGTTGCGAACAAGGTTTGTAACCGCCATCAATTTGAAAGCAAACAAGCCGAGTAAAATGTCAATAATAAAACGCGTAATAGAGGTGGTACTTCAGTCTAAATGACCAAGAAAGACGTACACTTGTTCAAAGTGTTCTCAACATGGCCATAATACGCGCACTTGCCCATCAAAACAATCGTATACATGACCGTTTACTCATTCCCTGCCATAAATATTGAAATTATGTCCCCTTATGTATTTGTTCAATAAGTGATATGTAGGTATTGACTCCCATTATGTATGCTTAGGCTAACATTATGTGAGTTTTCGTAACAGATATGAAACCAAAACCTACGTGACGTAGAGCAAAAGATACATAACAGATACCAAAACCTATATAATGTCAAGCAAAACCTACACAACTTAAACAAGTCATACCCAAAACCTATATAACATCAATCAAAACCTACATAATGTAAACAAAAACCAACAAAATATAAAAGAAAACTTACGTTCCCACCGCTATGTAGGTTTTGCTTCCTTTATGTAGGTTTTGTTTCCGTAATGTAGGCTTTGCTTCCGTTATGTAGTTTTTCTGTTATGTAGGTTTTGCTTCCGTTTTGTAGATTTTAGTATACAATGTAGGTGTTTCAATTTTCTTGTAGGTTTAGGTTCAAGTTATGCAGGTTTTAGTTTAATGATGTTGGGCCAAGTATTGATCTTTTAGGGGAGAGTTCAGGAAGCCAAAGTTTTCGCGGTACAACAAATATATGAACATCAGGCACATGTGACAAACCACACATCATTTAATGTTTTCAATATGACGGAGAGAAAATGTTTGTGCAAGAGATATAAGGTAGACAAAATTCCTTGTGTCCAGCCCTAGTTGCGGCCCGAAAGTGCTGCTCTTTCAATAGTCTATCTCACTCATTGGTATTACCACAGACCAACTTTGTACGATGCATATGCTAAGTGTATTAAAGCTCGATATGCTGGAACACATGTACTTGAGGAGGTTGCGAACAAAATTCCTTGTGTCCATGCCCTACTTGCCGCCGAAAGTGCTACTCTTTCAATAGTCTATCTCACTCATTGGTATTACCACACAACAACTTTGTACGATGCATACGCTAAGTGTATTAAAGCTCGAGATGCTGGAACACATGTACCTGAGGAGGTTGCGAACAAGGTTTGTACGCCGCCATCAATTTGAAAGCAAACAAGCCGAGTAAAATTTCAATAATAAAATGCGTAATAGAGGTGGTACTTCAGTCTAAATGACCAAGAAAGACGTACACTTGTTCAAAGTGTTCTCAACATGGCCATAATACGCGCACTTGCCCATCAAAACAATCGTATACATGACCGTTTACTCATTCCCTGCCATAAATATTGAAATTACGTCCCCTTATGTATTTGTTCAATAAGTGATATGTAGGTATTGACTCCCATTATGTATGCTTAGGCTAACATTATGTGAGTTTTCGTAACAGATATGAAACCAAAACCTACGTGACGTAGAGCAAAAGATACATAACAGATACCAAAACCTATATAATGTCAAGCAAAACCTACACAACTTAAACAAGTCATACCCAAAACCTATATAACATCAATCAAAACCTACATAATGTAAACAAAAACCAACAAAATATAAAAGAAAACTTACGTTCCCACCGCTATGTAGGTTTTGCTTCCTTTATGTAGGTTTTGTTTCCGTAATGTAGGCTTTGCTTCCGTTATGTAGTTTTTCTGTTATGTAGGTTTTGCTTCCGTTTTGTAGATTTTAGTATACAATGTAGGTGTTTCAATTTTCATGTAGGTTTAGGTTCAAGTTATGCAGGTTTTAGTTTAATGATGTTGGGCCAAGTATTGATCTTTTAGGGGAGAGTTCAGGAAGCCAAATTTGTCGCGGTACAACAAATATATGAACATCAGGCACATGTGACAAACCACACATCATTTAATGTTTTCAATATGACGGAGAGAAAATGTTTGTGCAAGAGATATAAGGTAGACAAAATTCCTTGTGTCCAGCCCTAGTTGCGGCCGAAAGTGCTGCTCTTTCAATAGTCTATCTCACTCATTGGTATTACCACAGACCAACTTTGTACGATGCATACGCTAAGTGTATTAAAGCTCGATATGCTGGAACACATGTACCTGAGGAGGTTGCGAACAAGGTTTGTACGCCGCCATCAATTTGAAAGCAAACAAGCCGAGTAAAATTACAATAATAAAATGCGTAATAGAGGTGGTACTTCAGTCTAAATGACCAAGAAAGACGTACACTTGTTCAAAGTGTTCTCAACATGGCCATAATACGCGCACTTGCCCATCAAAACAATCGTATACATGACCGTTTACTCATTCCCTGCCATAAATATTGAAATTACGTCCCCTTATGTATTTGTTCAATAAGTGATATGTAGGTATTGACTCCCATTATGTATGCTTAGCCTAACATTATGTGAGTTTTCATAACAGATATGAAACCAAAACCTACGTGACGTAGAGCAAAAGATACATAACAGATACCAAAACCTATATAATGTCAAGCAAAACCTACACAACTTAAACAAGTCATACCCAAAACCTATATAACATCAATCAAAACCTACATAATGTAAACAAAAACCAACAAAATATAAAAGAAAACTTACGTTCCCACCGCTATGTAGGTTTTGCTTCCTTTATGTAGGTTTTGTTTCCGTAATGTAGGCTTTGCTTCCGTTATGTAGTTTTTCTGTTATGTAGGTTTTGCTTCCGTTTTGTAGATTTTAGTATACAATGTAGGTGTTTCAATTTTCTTGTAGGTTTAGGTTCAAGTTATGCAGGTTTTAGTTTAATGATGTTGGGCCAAGTATTGATCTTTTAGGGGAGAGT